>JABASD010002570.1:0-25639 GCA_019776165.1 Pogonognathellus flavescens
CTTTCTAACATAGACGTTGCTTAGTTCGAGCCAGTACTTTTCTTCATCATCAATACTATTTTTAAGAAGAAAATTCATAAATAATCGAATAGGTATACTTTTAACATAGAAATACTAATTTTTACCAATAGCAGGATATAATTTACTCAAAGTGTCAGATAAATTGTAAATACTACTTACAATTCTAAAATAAAAATAGACTACTAAAAATTCTAGCGCCTGTGTAAGGGCGTTACTGTACCAATATGTGGCATTCTAAAGCCTAAACATGATGTAAGCAGCAATGTGTACGAAATTACCCATTGAAGAATTACTAACTGTATTATATAAACTAATAATTACACTAATTATTAATTATTGGTGTGTCCGTTAGTTAAAAACTGGGTTACTAACTATTAAACTAGCCATCACTCCAAATGTATGTTTAGCTTATTACAATTTCTCGATTTTAAATGAAAGTAACTTGTCGAGATAGTAAAAATTGCGCTAAAAGCTGACATGATAAGTAATAGTCATTATTGTAATAAATAATCATAAAACCGTGAAAAGAAAATGAGTAACTAATGAACTAAAATAAGTAACCTACGACGATGTAATGGACGGGAATAAAATAAAATCGTACGTAAAGTATACAAATGGCGAAATAAATTTCATACCTTTGGCGTAACTGGATTTATTTGGTTTGATAACTTTTGTCATGTATAATCATCAATCACAGATAGTATTATTATTGTGCACACATTAGACGGCAAAGCAAAGGCACTGACCGACTGACCTCAACACAGCGTAGAGATCGAAAAAAAACAGTTTCGAATGTTTTCAACTCATATATTATTTCCACGGACTAATACTTCTGCTGTTATTTCTTTAGCTGTTTTCTCACGGTTTCCAAAAGGCGGTGCCCTTCTTCTCTTGCCTGAAATATTTATCAATACAGTGCATATTCAATTATTTTGACACGTGTTAAAGTTTTATATTAATAATGTGTGTGCTACTAAAAATTCTTACACTGAGATCATCTTCTGAGCGTATTGTATACGATTTAAGCATCAATAAATACTTTTCCGCACTTTCGTAATCTCCCAGCTTGACATAACTTTTGGCTAGCATCAGAAGATTCATGCTACAAAAATATCATCAACACCGAAAAATACATATTTAGTACAATTGTCTCAATGTCAGTTGTATTCATTCACATAATAATTTTTCAGTTAACATGTAATTTACCTATAAAATAGTGGTTTGGCTGCTTCTGCCTCTAAGAAGTGTTGAACAGCTTCAGCAAATTCACAAGTCGGAGGTGTAGCAATAAAAGTCTCCGCAGCTTTTCTCTGGTACCACGGAACTTCGGCTACGCTGAAACACCTACGACAAGAAAAAATTAGAATTGTAAATGAATTTGAGACATTGGATTTCATTACTGCATTTCAAATTAACTTTGCTCCTCAGTGAGGAAGCAGACAAGACTTGTCAGCAGAAGTAAATGAAAAGCCACGCAGAACTTAACACAGGTTCTACGTGGCTTGAACATTAACAGTGTTTCATCAATATTCTGAGGGGTGGTAATTAAATTTGCATTCAATTACAATACAGAAGACATTTGTGAAGTCTTACATAAAAACAAAGTGTTCACTACCATGAATTTTAAGGCTTACTTACTACAAAATACAATTTCCCTTAATATACACCCACCAACCACTATTCTTGTACTTACTGCTCCGCATACGCATATTCAGTTTCTGACAACCCGAATTTGCATATGCAGACTACTGAATATCGCACCATGAAGAAAAGAAATGTCACGCTTGAATTGAAAACCTGATTATTGTTATTATCTTTTAAAAATTGTTACTCACCAAGCTCCAAGTAGATATATGCTGGTAGGATCACCGGGTTTCAACTCTTTAGCTCTCTGTAATAAGAAAGTCAATATAGACAATTATTGAGTTCCAGTCAAAACTATCAGAATATAGATAAAACCATGAATGCTAGCTTGCGCTGCCTTAACAAGGATTATTTTGTTATAGTTGTAGTTATAGTTGTAAAATGACATTCTTTAGTTACAATTCTTATTCGCAAATAATATTATGTGAACAAATACAGTAAGATATCGTGCTGCAAGCAGCAAACATTAAAATCATAAATCAACAGTAAGTGAGAACTGACTGACATTGGTCAAAGTAACTTACAAGCATGTGTTTTTTGACATTTACTGACTGGATTATTTGCTCTTTCAGTCCTTTCAACACGCTAACTTCGTTCAGCAAAATAGCCATCCATTTGTGAATAGCAAAATTCGCTTCATCCATGTCCAGTGCTGCTTGTACCATAGAATAAGCTTCTTGCAAAGCGGCATCTCTTTCTTTTGGAGTCATTTTCTTTGACTTTTCGTATGTGATTCTGGCCAGGCGCCATAGAAGTTCCGGCTCCAGCTTATTCTACATCCCCAAAAAAACTGTTAGACCATTTCTATAAACCGATTCTTCCCTTCTTGTGGTACCGCAGTTTGCTCTAATGTCTTCATAGCTGTAACAAAAAATTCTAAGGGCTCGACTCAACCAATTCATCCAACCGAGACTGTACAAGAACAAATACAAACACAAGAAACTAAATGTAAATGTCATCGCCCCAGAAGAATATTGGCTAAGCATTAGTTTATACTACATTCCCTAAAACATAAAATTACTCCTTTGCGTCATTTTCGATATCGATGAGATTACAGAATTACAGTTCACGTTGCTGACCAACTGAAGAAATCGGATCGGAAAAGCTTTCCCGAAATCACTCAACCACAGAGATGGAGAAAACCCATTTGTTCAAAATCAAATGAAAAAACAATTCGCTGGAGTATTTCTTCAATTGCTTGAGTGCCATGTGAATGTTGACTGAAAGATTTCGGAGTGAAAATAAGTCAACCGAAAAAATCGAATACTTTGGTAGGATGTCTATATTGTATTGTAATGTGGATTTGAAACTCTATATGTATTCAACGATAAAAGGACTACACACACAGAAAATTGTCAAACATTTCTAACAGTCAACAGATGATTTATAGATATATGGTTCACCCGAAATTCTGAGTTTCATTGTGTCTGTGACAAAGACAAGCACATAGAAAGAAGAATGCATGTATCGATTTTAGAAATGTCACAAAAGAGTAAGATACATGTCTTATAAATTGATTTTCAGAGTGTATTGACATTGAAACAATAATTGGGACAGGTTTTCAAAGTTTTATTTTTACCCTGTGCTTGTTTAGCCGATCATATATCTCCTCTTGTCCGTAAGACAAATCATTTTCATATAATTTGTCGGCAATTATCATGTCAATTAGCAATTCAGCATCATTATAGTTGCGTAGTTTAATCCCAGCTTTTTCTGCCTCCACTCTTGTCTCGTCTTTATTTTTCGAAAATGGTGTCCATGCATCTACTTTAGCGATGCCAAATCCTGGAATGATACCTCCAGAAAAATACGCCAAATTTTTTAAAGATCCTGGGATTTTCTTCGGCTGATATCTCAACTGTAAACATTAAAAGAATGTATTTTAGCTATAATTAACCCTAACCATTCACAGTAAATTCAGTAAATAACCAAAAATACAATTTCATGCAAAGAGTGTAATATTTTACCAATTTACTTACAAAGGTGTACAAAGAAGCAAAATAAACATTGTAGTTCAAGAATCTCTTTAAGCTCTGCATGTTGACTGTGGACAATCTTCTACCCGAAGTCGTATAGGTATCTAAAAAATAGTTTTTCAGTTATCTATTTGTCTCTTTTACCTCTTGATTAAATAATGCTTTTAGCACTACCACACTTGACTTGTCACACTCCCACTTGAGCTTGAGACTTTTCCTTATCAAAACCGTTTGTGAAGTAACTGTGATATACACACATCTTAGCTAGTATTGTTTTATATAATATACGTAACTTACGGACACTCTGAATACAACTGGTGATCAATCAGTGTCGCTATTTCATTCACAACTGCTCTCTGCAACTGGCAATATCCACAGGTGACATGGGACACTGGGACAGGTAATTTTTTGTCTTTTAAATGAAAAATGACACACAGATGATACAAGTTGTTCTATTAAGTCAATTAATTGAAGGTTTGAAAGTAAACGCGATAATTTCCACTCAGCCAACAAAAGCGAAGAGTTTTCAATGTGGTCTAGAAATAGTTAAGGTTATAAATTCATTCTCAACCTGCACTTCTCAAACTGAAATATTAAATGAAACCTTTGGGCCATGAGTGCTTGCATACACATAAGATAAAGACTGAAATCTCATGCAGCAGTCTCAAAATAAACTGGAAGATTGCATTCGTAATAATGAATTACCTAATACATGCAATGCAGAAGCCTGCTAGCGTTAGCAAGTGGGAGTGATGTTTTATGTGTATTGATGTATATATGTAGCATATTATCATGTATATGTAATATACATATATGTAATGTATATGAATATGAAAATCTATATGTATCACCTATGTATGAAAATGTAATGCATAAAGCATTATCATATACAGCTGCTAGATGAAATTAGATACATTATTACAAACTCTGTCACATGCAGATTTATACACACATACACATCTCTACTATAAACTAGCACATGTGTTGCAGTAACTAATTATCAGTATCAGTGGCAGACTCACATAACTTTGGTTGGAAGCACAGTTTGTTCTTCATAAATAATATTAAAATATAATAAGAGTTACAACTACTGTGGACAATAGTGTCTGTATTATAATTCTTATCGTAAAATTCGCTGTTACATTTTCCGTTAAACTACATTTTCTTGTATGAGGATTTCTTGGTTATTTGTCGTGTTGTGAAGTATTGGAGTTTTAGTGTTGTGGTTGTGGTGCTGTGCAGTTAAATTAAATTGGTAAAAATCTCTGTGAGATGTATTACACTCCGGATCGTCTGGATCTTACCACAAATATTACATAAGAAATCCGCAGGCCGGTTTTCTTCCTATCTTCAGATACAGTAAGTAAGTTATACTAGTAGGCTATATGAGTAACAGAAGTACACATGTGTGTTTCCTTCCAAATAAAGAGTAGATCTTGCTTTGCATGGAGCAAGGCAACTTGTATGCATTTCCCATCCAATTATGTTGCTTGTGTATCATCTTTGGTTGTGTGTTGGTTTAACAAATCTACAATCAAGAACAAGAACAGGGCAAAAAATTCCACCCGTTATACTTTTTTGTCAACGCTGGTTGCGGTCTGTTGTAATGCATGCATGCTTTGTTATCTTAGCTTTTTGCTTTATTCTCCTAGCTCATTTGTTCTCTTTTGCAAAATAAAATGATTGTGTTGTGTGTTTCTACCCAAAAATATACAACTGGGAACAAATGCAATAAACAAAGTTGCAAACTGTGCTCATCAGCGTGTGCTCTGAGAAAAAAAATTTGACATGAAAATACCCGGAAAAGTTTTTCTAGGTTTGCCTGCTTCCTCCCTTTCTAACAAATAATACACATCCCAAGAAAAAGTCACATAAAAACATTCACCGAAGACTCCAGCAACTAAGCCATAGTACTGCATACAAGTAATAAAACACAAAGCGAAGTTAACTAGAGAAAAAGAGTTTCATTGATTTCCTAAGTTTTCTCCAGTTAACTTTCACTATCTGTTTGCAAATGCCTAATGAAATAATGTAACCCATACTTTCACTTTCCAAAAACTTTGTCCTTCAAGAATATTATGTAAGTGCAGCTCTACAAAGATTCTAAACGCATGATTTGTTTCCAAAATTAATTAAAATCATAATGGTACAAGAAAAGCAAAATTTTTGTACCTAAACAATTTTGTACACTTTACAACTTTTTTATGAATCCCAAAAATCTACAGATCCGTAAGCATAATGCAACGGAACCCATTAAAGCACGGCTTAACTGAAAAGACACCGCGTGCAATGTGCAAAGCCAATGAACTGTAGGCTCATCTCCATTCATCTCGTGTGTGCAGCTTCTATACAATTCATGTCTACACCACCATATTTTTATACCTAAGCAATTTAAAGGTAGGTTCTTCAAGCATATGAATCGATGCAAGTGCACAAATATTGATACGACTATCTATCAGTAGTCACGTAGGTAGGTGTATGTGTGTACCTACTTTACACATCCATACTACACAATATTTTCTTCAACAATTCTCCAAATGTATATACAGCTACACAAACGGTAGTAAGCTTTTTAATGATTTGATACAATTGAGAATTTAAATACTGACTCAATCAACGAATCTCCAATATATAAATTCCACACTCATTGTATACATAGTTATCAGTGCCCTGGTTCTTGCAATTCTGGAACAAAATTGTACAGTCAACGTCCTGTAAAATGCAGTACACATAGTATATCCTACTCACAACTTGACTTATAGCACTACAATGCGAGTATATTGGAGCTACCTACCTACAATGCAATAATTAATTATTACTGTAACGTAAAAATTTACAGTGAACGTTTGATCAATTTTATTTATTTTAATAATAAACAGATTATCAGACCTGTGCAATTTTTTAAGTTGTAGCTGAGAATTAATTAAGTAAATGCAGCCAGAAATCCCATTCTGCCACATGTCAGTCTCGTCAAGAAGAACTGAAGAAGCGATCAATTGGCTTATTTTACATTCAGTTCTCACATTTCATATTTCATGCAGCAAAATATTGCCAACCCAATTTTGCATCGCACAAGAGAACTTTGATAATAAGAAAAATTGTTTTGTGCAATGAAAGTTCACATACTTATATTCTGTGAAAATTGTTCACCCGAGTAGCTACAGCGGTTACTGTACTGACTGCATGGAGAAGAACTGCCTTGATCTTTTCTCACTTGAACAGCAACAATATAAAGTCCTCTTTGCGAGTAGTGACGGTGAAAGTGATTTTCTCTTTAATATTTCCATAATATGAATATTACGATCGTGATGTGAGTGCCTTGTTCAGATGCGAAGAACGTCTGAAAACTCTGTATGTGAATTCACTGAGAAAAATGCAACTTACTGAACAATTTTATTATTTCCTTAGAATTCTACTTTACAAATTTATTTTCTGATACGAATCCATTCGCTCCTTTTTGTATTCGCTGGGACGTAAACCGCTTTTCAAGAAAATCGATACTACAATCTCTAATAGTGGTCCAAGTCCAATAGAGACAGATATCCATAGACTCTCAGAGTCAGACAGATTCGTTTTATCCTATGCCTTTCTTCCACAGCAGTTTCAGCTACAGCTGCTGAAACTACCACCACTACCTACAGATACCAGTAGGTTTGCACTACACTCTTTGTTGATCCCTGGTTATATTTAACGAGTTGTCTCACACAAGATAGCACAAATACGCCAAACAGTAATAAACTGACACACACATAGGCACACAAACTCCATGCGCAGCCACACATACAGTTTATACGCTCAAAGAGAAACTGCATTCGTTCAAACCATTATATTTAGCTTTCCCATGCTAAAAATACCTCTAATGATTACACTGTAGCTGTTAGATCAGTGCTGAAACGTTTAGTACACAACTTCACTTTCATATTTGACAGAAATGTTCATGAAAACATTTTGAAAAAGTTTTTCTCTGAAAATAAGTGCATTTTGTGATTTAAACTTGTATATCTGTTTACGGCGTTTGAAATCAAATGTATTTCAGTATGATTTTCAATTCAGCGTGTAATAAACCAAAGGATGCACTTAGACAAGGGGCATGCACGCAGAAAACAGACTTGTAGTAAGAGTAAGACAGATTTATTTCATTTCAGCTTCTACAGATACAAATATACTCTATATGTACCAGTACATTTAATTCCATTACATAATATAGTATAGGTATATAATATATGAGTGAAGGATTATGTGCACTATATATACTCAGCACCATGAAATGAGATTTCTAAATGGTAAAAAGGAAATAATATAAGCAAGTCAATGAAATACTTATACCAGAGAACCGAAGTGTACTATAAGGAATAGAATTTAGGCACTGCGGTATGTTACGCACGTAGAACGGTTGATATAGATATAGGAATGGTGCACGGGTATGCAGGAAGAATAAAGGAACTTGTTTCTCGTGCTTTTCTTGCATTTCTCAGTGAACGACCGTCGCCAACACTTTGCACTCTGCACGATATTCATTTTCGAACAGTTTCTCTCTCAGTCTCATTCTAACTTCACTCTGCACGTTTTCTTTCCACTTCCACATTCTTCATCTCACGAACGACGCACACGTACAAACAAATAGACACAAACACACATTCCTATTCAATTCACCACAACATATTTTACACACGCTCCTTTCGCCAAAACAAAAACAAGAATCACTTTTGGCTAGATTTAAAATACCCCGTTTTGTTTTACCCTTTCCCCGTTCCTGGCACTTCCACCTTTAAACTCATTAGTTGATTGTCGCAAGTAGCGAATTCCCTTTGCACAGCACAATACTTTTCCTCAAATAGTATTGATAGTTAATTAACGTGAGCTTCCATTATTATACTGACTTCTGTAATCTCGCGAATCAGTTACGACTCTGTGTGTGTACATCGAACTTAACGAAGATTTCACTTGGGGGAATACCAATGTCAAATTAGGGAAGAAGTGATGTGAAAAGTTGAGTACAATATCGTCAATAACTTAAGAATTGATTGAATGTAAGAAAATTGTGTTCAGAATCTCGAATTCGCCGGAGTATAGAAAAATTTGTCGCGTCAAAGTAAATGGAGCAAAAAGTCTGGCTGTTATTAAATGCTAAAAGAAGTACAAAAGAGAAAAGTGTTTACCACAGGAGAATCGCAGACATACACGACTCCCGTGTCACGGTAATTCGTATTATACACATGAAAAGTTGTCATTGTGAACGATAAGTTTATCCCACACTACCCACACAAACTTTTGTCCCCACACATGCACTAATACTGATTTACACAGATATTGTTTGCAACTTGCACCAGAATTTTTTTTCGTTGTTGTTTATTGCAAATGTGTAAAAAATTCTCCCTTGTCTATCAGAACCCTATAATACCAGTCCAGGGTTTCTGATCTGTTTTATGCCATCAGCCAAAATACTGTAGATTGAATTCCTTAGATCAGATTCAGCAAGGATCATTTTTCGAGTGCATCTCGAAATAAAGAGTCTGAGACTTGCCGTAAGCACACTTCCCTTATATACTTTTCTCTTTTTATCCTCTCAAAGGCTTACCGTTTACAACCTGATGTCTTATTCACTTTGTAAAAGTAAAATATCTTCCACAAGTTGATACAAGCATGTTGAATGTAATTTGAGACAGAAAGAGGAAACCTGAGACGAGCGAGAACAGGCACTACACAAGTAAGCTCTAAAGCTCTCTCTCTCTCTCAGGCTTTTCATTACAGTAACGAGTAACCTAAGTATAAGCTACTTTGTACTGTACGGAAATTAATTGCTAATATTGCTTGCTACTTCAGATCTAATGTGCCTGAAAAAGTGCGACAAATCTTGTACTCACTTTCTATGTAACAAATAGAAATAAGTCGCAAGAAATCGCATTTCTAAGGTACAGATTATATTTCTAAGCATTTCCAAGGTTCACAATTATAGCAAAAATCTCACAATCAGTAACTTTTCTTATCAACTTGTTTAAAATCAATTTTGCTGGAAGTAAAGTGGAACTCCTCCATGTTATAAGCATGTATTGTTACTACAGATAAGTTGTACTTAATACAAGGGAGAATGTCAATTACGGGACTATAAACAAAGGAACATTTCTATTTCGTTACAGTTTCATTGCACTGGAGCAGAAGGCGACGCTGAGACAAAAATCCATTACTGCGACTCCATTATCCCACTTTAAGGTAACTTAACGATTTAGAAACACTAAAGTGCTTTTCATTCTGTAAACTTATAATATTGCATCAGAGATTTTCAAGTACCTAATGGATAATGTTGGCTAATATAAAAAATTAAGTTTCATTTATGTACATAATCTGAAAAAATCTCTAAAAATCTCATACATTTTTTCAGAACAAATCGCTGTTATAGAAATTGCAGATACTGTGTACCCCTATTTAATAAAAGTCTTGACTTTACATAATTTTTGCCTTATAATGAGTAAATAGATCCTTGATGCGTAAAAAAATTTTAGAGTGGTTTAGCATAGGATGATATGAACTTATATACAGGTTTTTGTGTTATAGAGGAAATGAAATTACATTTAAGTAAGTATATGGGCTCTGACATATAGGTTCTAGATTTTACAAACAAGCTCGGTAACAGCTTGTAGTTAGTATGTATAGTCACACTTAGGCATAGTTGTGCTGTGATTCTTTGAATTGCTTTTACTTTAAGTGCTTCAATACCGTATGTGCCTTGAGGTCGAAGAATGATGGTGAGATTGAAATTTTCAAGAGCTTCCACGCGAATAACTGCAATCGTGATGTAAATATGGGCGTCTACAGCAACTACACAGCAAAATTAACTTTCATGCTTCACCTTTCAGCTTGTTCGTCATTAACCTACACACAAATATTATTGTCAATTCTATAACGCTGGCTAGAATGCCTATTATGTACAGAATGCACAAAATTATTGATTAGCTTATTGTGGAATTGGCATTGTGTGGGCATGACAGGCTAAGTCGGATTTTCGATATATTGCCTAATACTACTAATACATTCAATGGATCGATGCATTTCGGTTTGTCGGTGTTTGTATGACTATGACTGTACACAGGTAAAGGGTTAGCACTGCTCTAGCTGCCTGTTAAAGAGAAGGTTGTGTTCTTATTACCTTCTTCTATACCTTTATATTAAATTTTCCCATGCGTGGATTAGTAAATACTACATTGATTGTGAAATTTAATTAGGACCAACTGGAAACATACAAAAGGTAAAATTTCATTTTTTTCTGGGAAATTCATTCGTTTGTTCTAACAATCCTCATCAGGTTTACAATTGTATAGCTGTAGGTACCATAAATAAATAAACCTCACATCATTCACTTTATTAGCTTTGTAAAGAATGAAATAGTTGAAAAAAACCACCTATGTGACTTTCCCGTGTAGAAAAGGTGTGTTCGCTAATAATACGGGAATAATTGACTAGTAGGCTTCTCAATAATAACAGAACGAATCTAAAAAGAGTTTTACCACTTCTTCAAATGATTTCCTTTCTTGTCAAGTCTTCTACTTCAGTTTCAATAGCTCCAATAAGTTGAGTCCTATGTGGGTTGTACGAACGTAGAAAAGGAATTTTCCAATTTGAAGAATTTCTGTTCGTGATCATTGGACATTGCCTTCTTTCTTTGTCTTGACTAGACTAGACTAGATGTATGAAGGTACCTAACACAAAATGCTGCGTGAATAGGAAAAAATCATTATATTCAAGTAGGGCTAATCAAGGAAAAATTCTTTCATCGTTTATAACTGCGTATACGATAGCAACTAGGAAAGTGAGTGATGAATTTGATTTATTAAAAGTCACGTTGACTTCAGGCCTGACGTCCTTCAAAACGCAGCAGACAGTGATTTGCTGTAAAAGCTACGAGGATGTTAACGAGAAAATTGAATTGATGACATGAAAAGTCAAGCTGTGCGAAACAAAAATATAATAATACTTTTTCATCTTATATTGGGGGCTATCGTAGACTTGTTGATACACTGCTATAGCTAGCATGGCACATTGTCTCAACTCTTGCAGACTTCCACTGCGAGATTTTCCGTATAACATGCCTATATTGAATTGAATGTTTATATGTTGAGTGCGCGAGTTTTTACTATAACTTGCAATTTTTTCTATGGTATGTGTTTTATTATATTATTTTTTAACTTACAACATTCTTACTTTTATAGAAGCACTCATTCCCGTATGACGTAACGAGTGCAAACAGAAAAGTTAAAAAAATTCTATGTTGAAAAAGCAATAATAATAACAAAATAACATTGCAAGTGTCATGGAATAATTTTTTATGACATTGATAGCTCGATAGCTGTACAGTTTTGCTCTTTAGTCTTATGTGCTTATATAAAGCAATTTGCTACACTTCTGATGGGTATTTCTAATGGGAAGAAGTTTTCTGGTTACATGGTTTAAAATTTTATTTAAGTAATGCCAAGTAATTCTCACATAATTCGGTCATATTCGCATCCGTTATAATAAATATCAGCATTAGAGCTGATTGTGAGCATATATGCTGTAAAATCTTATCTGTACATGAATTTCCAGTGTCACTTACTATGCTTGCATTTAATTAAAGCAAGTTCAAGATTTCACTTGCTTTTATCGGTAGGCAGACTGTAAGATTATATCCTGCATGTTTTTATTTACTAATCTGCTTACTTCTGCAGAGTAGTAAGTACATAGCCATCGGAGCACATATGTTAACGGCAGTGAGATTGCGATAAGCCAAAATTCAAGATTGACTTTACTGGAATTCTGCTTTAATGAGCTATTGGAATTAGTGAGTGTGCACTTTGAATATGAATGCATGAATGTAATTTACATTATAATTATCAGCGATTTAATGTTTTGCATGCTGTACATGCGTTAATAGTAAAATAGATAAGCTGGAAAATAGTAAGACGTATACTTCACATTTAAATGCCACTCTTTAGACACAGAGCATCTTTGCACCAGTTTACATAACAGCATAATTTAAACGAACTGATTGCTAAATTACTTTCTAAGCAGAATGCTCTGCCATGCGAGTGCAGCTAGGTCTACTCTTAAGATTGTTTTAATTGCAGCTTAAGGTTAGACCCCATCGTTATTACTAGTGCACACCCAAATTGATAATTTCATACACTTCAATTTAATTAAGTTCAGATTTCGTAGTGCACAAGTACCTAAACTCTTCTTGAACCTACTCGTGGTATGGATTCATGAATTTTGCACTGATTCCTATTTGCACAACCTTATTGCAATTATTGATCATGTGGTTTCACCCTGTAAACATCCTTGTGTAGTGTACACGTAATACCTTATATAAATATAATTAAATTCATGCTTCCCCTATTGACAATTACGAAACTAATAGCATTAAAACGTTATTAACCACTCTTGTTTACACCACGAGAACTTGGAAACTGCGTCGAAACTTGGGTTATAAAGCTAAAGGCATAGTGCAAATTGTAAATTACTATAAACTGCATTAACTAAACGATATGAGCAGGATATTCTACACTCATGAATGAAATCCTGTGGTTTGTGTGCTGTCATTATTAAAATTATTAGCTAAATGGGATTTTCTTAGTAAGGATGCTTTTTTCAGACGTTCGCATTAGGCTTTGGCTTCGTCTGACTCACAGTTATGTTTTTGCTTAAGCGTATATTCCTTTGTACTGCGTAATTTTAGGTTCGTTTGCAAGCAGGAGTAAGCTTCATAGAAATGCAAATAGGAAAAGATAACAGGGTTCCTGTTTACATGTTCTAATCATTAGCATAATAATGTTCTAGTTAAAATTGACACCGTAATCGCAGTTTATTTCGTCCGAAAAGGTGTTTTGCCTTTTTGCATTATTTGTACATAGGAAGCATTGCTGATGTGTGTGCTCATTATATTTGAAGCAGATTATTATTACGACGAAATAATGATGTTGTTATTGCAATTCCTTCTTGCATGTCTTCATTATCTTTCTTCTTATTGATTTTTGACAGTTTCATTATTGGATCATCGTTCCAGTCAGTGGACGGTAAGGACGTACCACAAACCTTTCCTGCTGTGCTAAAATCGACAATAATAATCTTTCAGAATTAAAGCACAATAAAGTATTACAGAACAAAGTACAACCAACTCAACCAAGCACGTTATAGTTTTGTACTTACAATTAGACGATCTGTGTCATGTTCTTGGAATTTACCAAATGAAAAAGTAAACCTGTCTGTGTGTTTCATTTCATTGTATGTGACTTTCTAAAGAAAAAGTTTATAGAAAGCAAACACTAACTTTTACCAAGGTTTGTTAATTTTTGGAAAGGTTGAGAAATCTCTTGTTGCATGGAAGGAAAGACTGACGTAAGACAATATAGAAAAAAATTGTGCAATACAAAAGAATAAAAGTGGAATAAAACAGGAATAGACAGAAGGAACAGCTTGAGTAAAAAATACGTATACTACACAGACTACAGAGACTGATGATGACAAACTATGCAATAATCTCTTCATTCTTTAACTCTGCTGTCAGGATTTATCTGTGACTTTGTCAGTTGTATCTCACAACACCCAGTATAGTACCTGATAACGAAAAATTTCAGTTTTTGTACCTTTGTACACAAAATTTGTGTTTGTAAAAGTGACTCACGGCGGCGTGGGCAGATACTTTATTTAATACGAAGAAATTATTTAGAACTAATAAACTGCTATTAGTGTTGGATTTCTTTTCTTGAAGAGAATCTCATGAGAATCTCTTCTCAAGTCACTTTAAAGTGCCCAGAGAGTTGAAGAAGTGAGAAAGTTTCTACTCAGGAAAAGTAAAATATGAGAAATTCTTATCTCGATTAATAAACTGACTCCCCTACTGAAACTTTTAACTCGAAATTAATTAACCGACTCATCTAGTGCAAACTATAGTATATTAAATTCAACACAAAGTGTATTTGAATAGATGTCAGTGTAGAGTAAAAAAAGGAGAAAAAATCTTCAATGACAATCACAGTCACAATAAAAACCATTAAAAGTTCAAGTTACAATCAAGCGTAAAAATAAAGTATTACTATTTATGACACAATTTATCGAAAAAGAAGGAAGTAGTACGTGCTGCAGACATTGTAGCATTATGTAGGTATATAAATTGTTATGTATTGTACAATACCTATAAACGAAATCTCACTATACTCACAATAGCTACAAACATTCATAATAACTAAAGTTAATACTAAATAGAGTAGAGAGGAAAATAATAATATTTTCAATTGAGTACAGAGTATACAGAGTGCACCAAATACCCAACATATACCTATACAGACACACAATACCCTAAAGTGTATTAGGACAAGTTATAAAAAATATTTCTGTACATTATAAAACAAAGTTGTATAAATACTTGATGTACTATTTCCAATGCACGAACAATAAATCTATTCAAGGAAACGCGATATTATTACTATCATTGTTACAGTTTCAACTACTTACTCCGTAAAGTCTCAAGAACGCTTTGGAGTTTGTATAGGGAGAGTAAAGTGAGAGGAGAACATCACCCAAGTCAAATCAATTCCACATGAACAATCCAATAAAGTTGAACACTTCGCTCTTACTTGACTGACTCACTCAAGGCAAACTTTAGGAAATTATCTTTATTACATTTGACACACACACGTTAACATTAAAGACTCTTGTGTAGCTCTCTGCCCTCCTTTTTACATTGCACACGGGTTTTCTTCAATTCTTCACTGTGTAATGTGTCTCTAAAGTGTTTCCTGCATATATCCCACCAAACCAAACCAATGTCACATGGAGCACATTATTCCTGTATAATAAAGTCGTCTCTGTCTCTGTAGCTCTTGCCACACGCTTGCCACTCACACACAACTTCTTCGCCGACTGCACACCACGTAAAACACTTGCTCTCTTGTTATTGTTCCTTCCTTATACACGTTGTACATACACACTACTACGTTACTTACGTACTCGTCAGACACACACACTCACATCGAATCATCATCGTCACGGCAGCCGCAACAGCATCACGAAGCTCGAAGAGGCAATTGCTATCCTGTCATAATGTCAATAGTCGTTGTACATTTCATTTACGTTCATTGTACTTGAACATACTGCACAGACACTCTACTCCAATCTCTAAACACACACAACAACCCTGTCATTGGCAACTTTTTTGTGGACTTCGTATTTTATCCACGTACAGAAGTACTACACACAATAAATGTTGTAAACCAAAGCACTTTCATTTATCATCCAATTCTGTTCCACAAGAGATTCCCATTTCCAAGTACTAAAAGTTGTATATAAACGCACATAGATTGTTTAAACTGAAAAATAAGATTGTTACGTTAAATTATACACTTGTTGTATATAACAGAGAGATTTTTCCTCTCTTTATACACGTTATATCTGTAAAAGAGCGGAATTAGTAGATTTAATTGTATATATAGGGATATAGGGATACCTATTAACGTATTAAGAGTAACAATTAGCTTTGTACCATGTAATTCTGTGATCAAAGACAAGTTGTTGAATGTTTGATGTGTATGGTAGTCTTACACAAGAGTGACGTGAAGTGACAATGGTTAATTGTGACAGACTCATCGTCCCGCTATGTACAACCGAGAGTGTATAGCAATTAGTAACTATTAACATTCTACATATAGCATTATACAATTATATGAGAGTTTCTGTGGGTGAAGCAGCTTAAATTATATCTCAAGTCTCTGCATTAATCTAATTTACGTAACTTATAGGTATGTGCCGTACTTTCATTTGTTATATGCACAACGATTCGGATTCTGATAGCAATCATGTGAAAACAAGTGCTTCGACTCATTCCGACACAGTATCACATATACAATGTATGTAAACGTTAATGCTACACATAATAAAAGCTGGAGTTGCGATATAAAAGTTATCTATTCTTCTATCGTCGAGTCGGAAGAGCAGACGTAGACAATACACAAGAGTCGCCTGTGAGAGTGCAAGTACCACCGTGTATTACCATAGGCACAGAGTGTTGAAATAAAGCTTAGTGTTAACTGCTGCAATATACATGTAATACAAAAGTAACTGCAATGCAAAGCCTATCTGTGCTTAGCTAAGCTCATCGTAATAATTCTGTTACAGTTTGATAATTATTATTCATTGCGATTGCGATAGATAGAAGAATAGTTTCAATCAACTTGTTATCAGCAGTATAGCTGGAGATTCAGGCTGTTTTGTCATATTTTTTCCGATTATTTAGGAAAATTGTAACTTTTCTAAGAAAAGATGTTTAATGACTAACTTTATTTTAACTTACTGAGTATTGGTTAATTGTATTTACTGTGTAAAGGTCGTATTTGACGTAAGGTCTAAATTCAGGGTTCTTTTCTGTTTGTATGCACAAGGAAGATTATTGAGACTTTTAACTTGTTTGTTCTTCTTGTTCGTCTCACCTTCACCCTCACACTCTCTTTTCGATTCTACCTGTTCACCTCTATCTGCATTTGCAACCGTAGGCGTCTCATCTCATGCAAATGCTGTGAAGAAATTATTCCTGCAAGATTTTCCACTACCAAATAAAAATAGCAGCGACTAAACAGGTTTACTATGCAAAGTTATAATAAAAGTGAATAAATTCATATACGTCAGTTTTGGATATCAAAGTGAGAAAGGGGATCTCATCTATTTTATTGAAAAATCTGGAACCATTAAAAAAATCACTGTATAAAAAGACCTTCATTTTGCTTGGAACGTTTAGTACTATCCCGGCAGAAAATTGACCATTAAGGTGTTTTCGTTAAAGTGATTGGAATAATTTTCTGAGGATTTTCAATTTCCTGTGCAAAATGACAACCCCAACGACAGCGTCTCCAGAAAAGACTGTCACTTCGGTGACAGCGACAGAACCGAAGAATTTCTCTGCGGAAATGGATAGTTGTGAAGAATGTCAAGTGTACCCGATTCGATGGGCTATGCTCATGTTGTTCGTCGTGTATTCAATGTCAAATGCTTTTCAGTGGATTCAGTTTTCCATCATTAACGGAACCGTAGCATATTTCTATGACGTCTCACCAGCTGTCGTCGACATGACCTCCATGATTTATATGATCACCTATATTCCTCTCATCTTCCCTGCAACATTCTTTCTAGAAAAAAAGGTAAGCAAGAGATTTCCTTCATCTTCATAAGAATAGCTGTAATTTATATTGAATGTTGACATTTCATATAATAAGATTTTTAAGCACCTTTACAGTTTAGGTGTTAACATAGCTTCAAGCTTCTCAATAGAGTGTCGGCTGTATATATAGAGATAAAACGTTATCATGATAAAGTGAATGAGATATCACCTATATGCCTCAGTATTATTAAAGACACAATTAAACAACCAACTTTTCGTTAACATTATTTCAATATGTTGCCATTTTCTGACAAAATTGCTTTTGCTAGTTATATATATATGCATAATTAGTTATTCTGATAAAAATGACCTGCTAGTGCTAGCCGATTTTAGTATAGGCACTATTATATTAACATTCGGTTTGTTTAGCTTCTTCAATCTGTTTTAGTTTTACCAATGAGTAAAATGTGAGTGGTAAATGCTGCCCTAGCGGCGAGTAAGTAACGGTAGATTAACCTTATTAATAGAATTTCCGATTTGGAATTTATATTTATTACAGTAAATAACAAGTTGTGCTGTACATAAGTATCTTTAGTTGCAGTGCAATATTTTGTGTGCAACTGCATTAGGAAGTGATAATAGTGTTAAATATGCAAAGCGACATTGTTAAATGAAAATTATAAGTAAACAAATCTATTTAAGTTAAAGTTTTGTCTATACTTCCCCTAAGGCCATTCCCGTTAAAGCTGTTTTATAGATTAGTCCTTCCACTAATTCTGCTAATTATTTTCGCCGACCTGGCGCAACATCCTAAGTGGAATTATTTAAAAGGAAGTTGCAAATCTAACATGCAGAAAATGCTTTAACACACGCTGCTTTACATATGCTATACTTAGAATTGAACAGATTTGGGCTATTTATTGTTATTAACTTAACTACTACTACTTATTAGTACACAAGAGAGATTTTCTGCATTTTTCATGAGTATTATTTTAGTATGCGAGCATGTTCTGTTTATGATTTTTGTTTTATGGGTTGTTTTGGTTTCTTTAATGAAGTGCACAGAATTCACATTCTGCATTAACAGATCGCTTTCCCAATCATTAAAACGAACATTATCGATTCTGCAATTGAAACATACAACCTAGAAACCTTAAATGCAGTCGTGGTGCATAAATTCTTTCATTCAATTGCTTTGTTTACATAATTAGGCATTTCTGTTTGTTTGTCTCTCATGTACATTGTAACACTACAAAAAAACTCACATAAATATTTACAGTGGTTAAATTATTACTGTTATCGGAGAATCGTTGTTTTGACCTTGTGTTACATTTTTTTAACATCATTTTTTCATTGTATAGTAATGCTCAACTGAAAAACATGAATGTAGAGTTTTTGCTGTTTCATAATAACCAATGGGTAGAATTTTATCAGATTAATACTCTCCAAAGATACACGTCCGTTTCGTATCACGGACATAGTAGGACACAGCATACATATAAGATTTAATTGAGTGTATCTTACAGGGAGACAAGAAATACAGATAAATAAAAATATAAACACTGAAGGGTAACTCAAAATGATTTTTGATCTTAAGGTGGGGCAGATATCAATAGGGAGGACCTTAAAGGGAAAAACCAGGAGAAACTTAAAAGTTGTATACGTTAAAGATAGAATTAGACTGCTGTTAATTATGTAAGCTAGGACAATAGTACCGATGAATTCGCATTAAGACTCACTTCTACTGGTGTTACAGATAATCTTTATTTACGGAGGTATAGGATGCTAGTGCTTATTATTAGAGGCGAGTTGTTATGTTTTGGCTAATAAATTCTATTTTTATAGCATAATTGCAGAACCAGGGAAATGGGAAATGTTGAGAATGCTTTGCAAAACTTTCTAGTCTTCCTTCTTCTCTCTGTTAATCTTTTCAAGTGTTTGAATTAATTAATTTCCACTTGCATTAGTGTAAGAGCAAAGTGAACACAGCATCAAAGTGCAAAGCTACAATACGTATTAGAATTGCAAAGCATTCCATTATTAGAGCAAAGATAGCCAATTAACATTCGAAAGTGTCCCGGGTAATTAAAAGGTTTTCTTCTAATTGCAAAGTTTGCAAGAGCGTGCACACTGTTTTAGCTGTATAATCCCTTAATTTGATTTGCCTTACTTCCAACACTTTCTTATTGCTCTCATTATGTTCTCTCTCTCTCTCTCTCTCCCTGATGACAAACTTAAAAAATGAATTTGTGATTACAATTTTACAATAGCTAAGCAAGTAAACAAATAAAACTATCTGCTTTATGTAGGGACCTACATTTATATTTATAGTTAGCACTACATTTACGGAACACATAATATTGTTAACTAGGTACCAGGTAATCGAGCTGCGGCTGTATTTTAAAGCAATATATTATTAAGTCAGATTTCTTTACTCTAATCGACAAGGAATTAGTTTTAGACACTTAGTTCACTGCTGTTTGTAAGTAAGGTAGTCAGAATTAAGAATTGACCTATTATAAATTTAAAATTTTAGTGCATACTTAATAAGTATAGTAAGATGTAATATGCGTACACAGAGTGCAAACGTTAGTTAACTAAATATATTAACTAAGCCAATGCTGGTAATTTATTTATTGCTAATGAGAGTGAGGCAGACGTATATGATGTATATTATGTAAGGTAAAGTAAGAAACTTGGACAGAGTGACTCGCTTTTAGTAAGTGAAGTTAAGAAGGTCCCAACATTCTCAACAAATTATTTAATTTTGCCAATTACAATTAGAGAAGAGTGTATGAAACCACAAACCAACACTCGTACTGTATTCGCATGTCACTAGCAAAATGTGAACTTTAAGAGCACAGTTCATTAATTATAGCCACTGCTGTATCTTCAACCTGCCAAAATATGCCAAAATATATACCGTAGCTTACTTGCTACTGCTTTCTTGTATTTATTTTGCCTAAGACCTATCTATATAATTGTGCACAGGTACTTGTATTCATTCATCACCCTTTCTTGTGTTGATGCTTCTCTTGGTCTTTATTATTATGTTTTATGCGTTGTGTGTAAACAAACTGTGCAAATTACATATACAAGTAAACGAAGGCTGTAACTATACAAAGCTGCTAAGTGCCTTGGACTGTTACTTTATTTAACTAACAGCCGAAACACTTAGTCGCGAGACTGGGGAAGTTTAGTTTTATGCTTGGGAAAGGTAGGAATAGTATGTAAATAATATTTCACCTTTCTCAAATTGCATTAAATTACATTCACAGACTGCAGAGAGAATTCCAGGGAAAGTCATTAGCTTTTATAATTTGCATCAAAATGTAATTAATGTTCCAGAGTGAAACAACACACTAATTTTATTTACTTTCTGCTGTCTAAACATTCGAACTCCAACTTTGAAACAGTCTCCTCTACAAATGTACGATGATATTGAATGAATGAGAGCAAACTTATATTCCCACTCCAAATTTAGTTTTAAATTCATTATAGGCCCTCGTTTGTTTCTATATTACTTGTAATTGAATTACAAAAGCAATTCATACAGCCAATGAATGCTACATTGAAATTTCCCGTGTTGTCACAATTTCTCGAATTCTAAAGAGCTTACTTAATTCCTCTATATTTGCTCTGTGTAAATGAAATATACCTCTTTGCTTTAAACGGGCATTTATACTTATACAAACACACTTTTAATCTTTACCCACCACGTAATAATGCTATACATACTTATATACACTATAGCTATATAAAAAGCTGCCTATATGTTATAGGTATAGTTCTATACTTAATACCTCATCTCTTCTAACATGGCCAATGTAATTTACTAATGGATTTTGTGATTTTATTTCGTACAACGACGTGTGCAGGGATTAAGGTTGGCGATTATAATCGGATCTTTTGGAACTTGTTTGGGATCTTGGATCAAAGCGTTTTCTGCATCTCCGAATCTTTTCTGGGTGGCTTTCGTCGGACAGACTGTAGTGGCCGTGTCACAAACTTTTATTCTCGGAATTCCAGCACTCTTGGCCGCGGTCTGGTTTGGACCTGATCAAGTGTCAACTGCCACTGCCGTTGGAGTCTTCGGAAATCAAGTTAGTATCACTCCCACTCCTATACCTCCCCTTCACCGGGCACTCTTGCAAAAGAAAATACAATATTTTTCGTATAGTTATAGATTAAAATAAGAGAAAGAAGTATAGAGAAGGAGGAATGTAATTTTATTGGATATCCCGCACTTCACCCGGAATCATACCTCGAGAGAAATCTCTTGTCTTCTTCTTCTAAACCTTCAGTTTCAGTGTTTCTCTATTGACATTCGATCTCATAAATTTTTCATGGGAATTCCCACTCAGCCGCACTTTTATTCCAATTTAGTCTTCTCTCAACCTTCTTAGATAGATTTGATTGTGTGAGTGTCTGTAGTTTTTATCACCCAATGCAATGCCACATCATTCTGTCAGTCAAGCTTTAAGACTATTATAATGGCCATCACAGTTCCTGGCACAGCATAAAAATCCTTACAAATCATTCCAATGTCATTCAGAGCAATTTCATACTACTTCAGGATCTTTTAGACTCTTTCACTCAATAAAATAAATGAGAAAGCTCATTTTCCCTTTCAAAGTTTCCGTCGTTTGTAAGTACCATTCCAACGAACACCGACAATAGATCCAATTTAAATAAAATGGAAATCGAACGAATACAGAATGAGTGTGGATGTTTAATTTCATGTAACAGTCAATCTGTAGTACCTTAGTACCTATATCTTCAGGATTAAAGTTTGATAATTCCTTCCCTGAATCCTCTTTCACAAGATTTTCTCACATGCAGATAAATGAAATATGAAATGTGGTTGAAATGAAACCCAAATCTACTACTTATATTAATTATTTCATTCAGCCTCATTTCCATTTCATTTTTACACTTTGTGACCCCCCAAACTTTTTGTGACCCTACCAAATGCCAATCCTAGTTACGCGCCTGCCCTCAACCCATCATAGTTCATTATTACCTTCCTCAATTCCAAAATTGGAGAACATAACTGAATAAATACACTGTAGGTTGATTGAGGCAGAAAAATCTATATGACATTTCATAAAATGTAATTTTTGCCTGACTGAACAAAAACTGTTGAGACATGCGACTAAATAAATGCAATATGTATTTTATGTCATTTTGTCTCAATTCGATGTACATCCTTTTAATTCTTGTCATGCAAAGAATTACGTACAATAATATAAATTAGATAGTCAGTTCGTTTGTCGTTATTCTTGCATTACAATCTCACTTGGGTACAATTATAATGCAAACGTGTAATGATAACTTCTGTTAGTGAACTCCCATGTGAGTTTTGTTTGCTTGATTTAGTATTTGTAGTAAATGATGTGCTGCTGGGAACGGGAATCTTTTTAAAGGTCAAAGGTTTAGAGCTGCGAGCAAATTTTTTAAGCAAACGACCATATAATAAGTTACTAATGTACCTTAGTACTCACAGTAGAATTAATTTTGCTATAGGTACTGCAATTTTTTATTTAGGATTTGTGTGCATAGATTAAAACTGTCAGGGGTTTAAAAATACATTCATTGAGGCGTTTGAAATCGCACACAGAGTAAAAATGGTAAATGAGTAGCTACATTACAGATAAACGAATAAATTCATTTCGTCTGAAAACAAATCTGGTGCACAAGTAATAATTTGAGTAATCCCGTAGCTTTTGCCTCATTACTAAAATGATGATTTCCCGTGATTAAATCTGTATCAATTACAGTTGATCTAGGTCTAGTTCATTTCTAATAATAACGGAAGGTCTCATATTAATTGTAATGCACCCGCAGTAATATGAGAGTGTGTAGCATGTGAATAGTAACTTGTATACTTAAGTAGTTTAGAATTTATGCATTTGTAGATTGAGAATGACATCAGGAAAGTAGGTTGCCTATATAGCCCTGACTGGATTGAAGCAGGAAGGAGAAATTAAGGGATGATATTAGTAATTAAGGGGAAAGCTCTCTTGTAGAATTAATTGATTGATTGATGGAAGGTTTTATGTCGAGAGGATATTTTCCCTGCTACTAAAAATCAAGTCAAGCAGAAGAGATTTCAATGAGCCTCTGCACTAGTAAAAGTAGCTGTGATGCACTCTATAAAATTAATACACAGCTACTCCCAATGACCTTAATTGTCAATAAAACTTTTAGTACATCTCTTAACTGTTCCTCAAGTGCCTGGATAAACCAACCACAGTACTTTATGCTATTAGTGGTTTCACACTCGTAGTACTTTTCCCTTGAGAAAATTAATGACGGAATAACATAAAATAAATTGCTGTAATTTTTTTCTACTTTTATGATTCTTGCAGTTTGGAGTAGCTCTTGGATTTGTCCTACCTCCGATATTTGTCAAAAATGGAACCCACGAAGCAATTGCAGAGGGTCTGAGCACCATGTTCTACGGCACAGGCACAATAACTGCCATCCTCTTCGTTCTCGTTCTCGTCTGTAAGTCTTAATTATGATACACATATCATATACTTTATGTTATCATCATGACATCAGATTCCCCTGCTAGTAATAATTCCACAAGCGTTTCATTGCTCTTACAGCCAATAAACGTTGAAATAAATTATCTGCTTTAATTACACTAAACCCAATTTACGTGGCTAAGTACATTATCACCAGAGATCCACTAATTTTTGACAATTTGCATTTGCCTCAAGTCGTAAATGACTACAATATGGGATTGTGACTGGTATACCTAATTAAAATAATTAAATGCGTACTGTATCTACATGGAGCATGTAACATTATGCATTTGTAGAGATGCGGCAAGCAAAAGGAGACGAAAGTAAAAACGTTTTATGTTTTATTAGGGGGGAATGTGTAGCTGTGTATAAAAAAGGCCGAGAGCTTCTCAAAGACTAATTAAATTAGTCTAGAATCCCGCAAGATTAAATCCTTGTGTGTTTGTGACTCATTCCACAACAAAATGCAAGCATTCAACTTGGGCGGAATTAATTTAACTTTGTACTAAATCTGTATTTGCCAGTTTTCCGGGACAGACCTCCGAAACCACCAAGTATGTCTCAAGCAGCATTGTTGTCAGCCGAACCGGAGAGCTACATCGATTCCATGAAGCGTCTTCTCACAAACAAAGGATACCTACTTCTCCTTCTCAGCTACGGAATGAACGTCGGAGTTTTCTACGCCATTTCAACAGTTTTGAGTAGTTTCATCCTTCTGTATTTCCCGGTGAGCTGATTATCAATTCCGATTCCTCTCTTTGTCCAAATTATAGCAAAGCAGTTCTATTAAACTTTGTTGTACTCCTATAATAAAATAAAGTAGGAGAATTAACTCATCTTCCCATGTTTGCTCAAACAAGTCAGTGCACACACCCCAGTCTCATCCTGAATGACTTCAAGATTCTGAAAGACGGACAGACTTGACTTTTCAGACATGTATTAAATAGAATGAGCTTATAGTGAGCTCAAGTCATGCTCTAATTGTTAGAATGGCAGGCAAAGGAAAGAAAACTTTGTTAAGAAATGATTCAGTGTCATTCGGCAACTCAGCATTCACAAAGCACAAAGTCTTTATTAAGATTGATCTACGAAGGAATGCGAGAAAGTCATCTTTATCAATTTGGCGTGACTTTTTGTTGAGTAGCACCAAAAACTTTTGGCAAAAATATGGCGAACTGTTTAGCTTGTCGGAACTTCATATTGCTATTGTAGTTTGCTTTAGCAAAGTAAATAAACCATTTGCAACGGTCCAAAAAAGTAACGAAGCGAACATTGACATTGTGTTGTGAACTATGACACGGTAACACTAACTGTGATACGGTTACTTCCACTGTCATATTGTGTGTTAA
>JABASD010002571.1:0-25639 GCA_019776165.1 Pogonognathellus flavescens
AAAATCGAATTTTATAAATCATGTTGTAAGATCCGTTGTGAACTGTATTGCAGAATGTTTTTCAAACTCAGACGCTACTTTTTTACCCTGTTTGCAACAGTTTATTAGAGATATTATTGTCTATGGATATTATGCAGATATTTTACTAATAGCACTAGGGCTAATGTTAATATATTTACTTTGAAGTATTTGTACATCGTGGAATAGTTGTACTGATGTCAGAAAACATTACATTATATGAATGCACACTTACATGAAATCGTGAGCTGAGGATTTCGGTCGGGTAACAATCAGTATTTCCAAGGCTGGTTAGATCAAATGATGACTCAGACCTCTCCCTCGCATTCAACTCACACAAACAAATATCGCTTCATTTGAATTTGCATTTGCTCATCTTCAGAACTGATGATGTTATGTCAAATAAAATCAAGCCTACTGTTCTCTGTGTAATATGTACTCGAATATTCCACGTTGGAAAACATGCATTGGATTTTTTACAAGGGTCTTTTATTTCGCAATCGAGAATCAGTCCCATGCTGCCTCAACGGTATGCCACAGACAGAGAGAGCCACAACATTTCAATGTAACGTGCATAAAAAATATCGCTAACCGAACGTAGTCCAGTCTCATAGTGAAACAATGTAAACAATGCAGATTGCACATAATAATGACACGCCAATATCATCGTGTCAAGGTGTACTGAGATACTTGTAGTGATGTAGGTATTAATATTTAAAATCTTAAGCAAAATAATACACTCAACGTATTATTAGTACATCTGTATATATCTATCACTGTCACTATTACGTGGTGCATGTACCTCAATCAAGCCGCCGTCACCGTCACATAACAGCACATCTTCATTTCATTTTGTCTGCTCAAAAGTTTATGTGCACAAAGTGCCTTGATTGTTGTTAAGCATGAAATAAGAGGAATCCAATGCACAATAGTTTCATTAGAGTCTCTCCGTCTCACCTGTGTGTCGAGCAGTCTCAACTCTCCCAAGTTTGCAGAGACTGATGAAGTGGACTGAGTGTCTAGTGTAAAATGTATGCATGAGATGATCACATTCATGAATATTTCTAGGTATTGGTATTTGTGGTGTAGTATTTGTAAGTAACGTAGAATTTTGTCAGAGTTAACGGAACGAACTGCTGACTCTCTCATAATATGTTTGCATGTGTAAATATCTTGGCAAATTAGCGTCCACAGCTGCATTCTCACTTCTCAGGCAGGTAGGTATATTACATTAAGTATTACTAATGCAGACTATTACTATAAACTACAAGGAATAATATGCCACACACCCTACACACTAAAACTTTAGTTGTTGGTACTCACTAACAATACGATGGAATATACAATGCACAATGAACTACCTACATACTCGAGAATTGTTAGGTATGGTATATTGTAGTATGGTTAAATTTACATGAATCCTGTCCACGTAGTACATTCAGATAGTACTTGAGAATAAATGATAATAGAGCCTTAAATCTTAATGTCTCACTCTTCATCAAAACAGAAAACTCGAGTGTAAAAGTATCATAAATTGAGCAAATGTATAAATAAGGAATACAGACAGAATACTTAATGTATGAAAAGTTGTACAATACAAGCGTCCTCGTCTCATCTCAACCACTCCAACTCATTCGCACCACTTCACCCATTTAGGATGTAAGAAATCTAAAAGAGACTTTACAGTCGTTGCAGACAGAGAGTCAAATGACCAAATAATATCATTTACAAATGGATGTATCAAATGGTTGTATAACTAACTCCATTTAGTGTTAGTCCAGCTTTTAGTGTGTATTTCAACTCTTCCGTGGCACTGACCCCATGCAAACACAATTCTTCTAATAGGTACAGCTCTCAAGCGTACCTACTGCAGTAGGTAATCATTACTAAACAAATGCCATCAAAAGAACGTTCCAGACTGTATTCATATTGTGCATGAAGATACTAATACTACTAAATTATACTTTCAAACATTCAAAATTATTACAACAAGATAAAGATGTACTTACTTTCAAATATTTGAATATTGCGAGAAAAGGGAGGATAGCCCACGTACTGTCTGCAAGCTTTTTGCGGCATTGCAATAATAATATTATCACGACCATTTCGTGGTAGGCTGACTGGATAGAACATTGGCCATATCAATCCATCTCTCTTTCCAGCTCATTTTCATTACACTTGAACTAAAATTTTTACTGAACCTATCGTTATTCTTAGTAAAAAGGTGAGCATGCAATGAACTTTGTTCGTAGATTTTCATGAATTCTGTTTGCAAATTCTTCGTAGTATGCATTACACGAATTCTATATATCAGTAGAAAATATCTATCCTGTGAAAACAATAAAAAAATGATACCCATTCCTAAACTGAAGCCATATACTAGATGAAGTTTAACTCAACTAAGCTTTTGAGTTAGTTGAAGCCCACACAGTTGGTATTGGGTCCTTATACGACAAAGTTCTTCCTAAAAGATATGAGGTA
This sequence comes from Pogonognathellus flavescens, assembly GCA_019776165.1. Classification (NCBI taxonomy): domain Eukaryota; kingdom Metazoa; phylum Arthropoda; class Collembola; order Entomobryomorpha; family Tomoceridae; genus Pogonognathellus; species Pogonognathellus flavescens. Next base: position 2,500 of record JABASD010002571.1, read on the forward strand.
AACCTTTGCAAATAACTTGTTCGTGAATACAGATATTACGTAGGTTCCGTATTTGTATTTTCCCTTATTTTTTTAAAAATAGTAGATTTATTTGCTGTCCAATTTGTGTTTACCAGTACACAGCATAGTCATGGTTGTCAGTTGTCCAATATAATGTCAATCGATATGGTATATAACCTCTAACTTACCTACTCATTTCAACATTATCTTGTTACGGTTTTGATGTATTAATAGACAAATATCTAGAGTTACCATACGAATGTGTAAGATTCAGTAGGTACTGCAAGTGTAACGAGAGAATACAAAAATTACTCGTTGCACTGCACAGTATTATGTTCTTAACAACTAGTGCCATGTTTGTGAGACTTAAGTGCAATGCACTAAACTAAGCTAAACACACAAATATTTCTATCTACGTGATGATACAGTGAGTGACATTTGGTTACTTGATTTTTCACGAATTCGTTGGATGCTTATACTTCCACTCAGTTCCATTGAACATTTTTATACACGCATACTAATAATATGTACATAGGTACATCTCTCAGGTGTAATAATAATAACACTATGATGTAGATCAAACTATAATCCTTTAATCGGATTTTGGGTGAAAACGATGTCAAATTAAAACAAAAACAAACAACAATTAGTTAATCAGCGATAGGGATGTATTTTCTATTTTTTCAAAAGTTTAACTTCCAAAAATTAATATTTTTTTAAAATGATTTTTCAACTTATGAACTTCGCTTGAAACCCTTGAGAGGACATCTACAGTAAATGTCCAAAGAAGTTATACCCCCGTTGTATATAAAATACCATATGTATCAAGGGAATTATAAATGGGATCAGGCAGTTTACTCTGGGCTATTGTTAAATAAAATCACATTTTACATCTTGGCTTCCAATTTCGAGTCTTCGAAGCCAATTGTTATACATTTTACCTATGCAGCTATAGTAGGAGATCCTCCATTAAATAATAGTAGTCATAACAATACTTAATCATAGAATTCAGTCCTGAGTAATCTGCCTTAACCACTCTCTATAATTTCCTTTCGTATATATATATATGAAATAATGTAACACACATTTATCTAGCAAACACTTGGATTTCACTTTAAAAAAATGATCGAAACAATGGATGACGTATGCTAAGCGAGACATAAGCCCGAATATTTCACTCGTTGTAATTGTGCATGGATCCAGAAATTGAATCTAATACTGGCTAGATAGTTTCACTTAAATCAGCATTTTTATGTTTTGATGGAAAGGAATTGGTCAATATAATGTGGAAATTAGAATTTTTCGAAAAAATATACACGAAAAAGACAAAAACTGCCTGGTGTTTTAAGCAACAGTGTACAAATTTTCTCAGTTCCTATTTTGCTGATCTGGCTGCTGCCGTGGCGGCGGTTGATCTTCCTGACCTTCCTGTTGCTCTGGCTGTTCTGGTTCTCCCGGTTGATTCTCCTCTCCATGACGCTCTTCTGCTTGAGGTTGCTCTGGTGGTGGAGCATTTTCAGCACCCCATTGAAATCCTCCAGGTCGGTCCTCTGGTAGTGGATTGTAACTTGGATCTTCATCAACAGGATCAAAGAGCAATTTTCTGTGTAAACAAAATGTTGGATATTAAAGATTATTGTCATTCAAACAATGATTTAAGAAATACGATTATTCGCGAAGAAAAACTTACAGGAATCTTGGGGTTTTGAGTATACGGAAACCACCTGGCTGATTGGGGAAAACATCTTCGAGGAAGTAGTACATGTGCCCAACGGTAATACCAATCAGGTCAATTTGAACTGAGTTTCCCAACAACAGCGAGAAACCCAAAATGACGAGCGGGAGCAGCGGGGCCTAGTATTGAAACATTGACAAACATCTTTGACTAACTGTGCACAATCTCCAATTAAATAATATTATATCTGAAGATACTTACTTGAAAATTTAATATTCCAAAGAAGTTCATGCGAACCATAGGATTACGACGTGACCAGACATATACTAGCATCAGTGTGAACGCATGTCCCAAGAAAATTAAATTGGCGAAATACGCTATAAACTGCACACAAATAAAAATCGATTTCTCACTTTAATAAAACATTGTTGGTATAAAAAACATAATGAACATGTTAATAGCACCAACCAACTAAATTCCTAACTAAATTAAAAGTTCACAACTACTAAGCAAATGTTGTAGTAGTACAAAAAAATGTTGGGAGGCACATAGTGCAAAATATCTGTATAAGGACTCCTGGTCAATGATTAAACAAATAACATCTTACCAGGGTCATTGCAGCACCTGAGAAGAACATCATTACGAAATCAGAAGTTCGTCCACGGAACGACGACTCTTCCAATGTACGACAGTAGCGGTAGGTAAATATGATATTAAACACGAAATTGAAACTCAGTGTTCCGAAGAAAAGAAAATTGGTAAATAATCTCCACCACTGAAATTTATTACAAGAATACATTTATAAAATCATTTGAACGATTTAAATCAATCAGTGATCATTGAATTTAGGTTATTGAGTGGCAATTAAATGTTAAACGTTTATGCTCATGTCATTCCGATTGTTTCTCCCCTTTATGTACAATATACAATAATATAATGTATACCAAAACAACTGTCTCATAGGACCATTGGAGTACTATCAAAACCAATACCAATCTTTCACCTGCACGAGTAAATCAGGGCAGTCATTTAGTATTTAGTTTGAAAATTAGCAACTTAGAAGCAACTGGAAATAATCTACATCGAAAAAAGTCCGGTACTTAATTATATTTACCTAGATTACTTCATGCGGCTAAACAAAATGTATTGGTATTATATAGTACTCCAACGAATTTAGAGCGTACTAATACCTAAAGGTATTAATAATGTTGGTTAAACTCACAATAGTAAACAAAGGGGGATGAAACGAATTACGTTCATATAATAAAAGTATGTAGTTAACTTCGGAATTTAATTAGCACTTACTTGATGATGATGAATCACCAAATGTGGATTGAAATATAGGTCGTACGGTGACACCAGTTCCATATGCTAAAAATTAAAATTGCATTTTGGCAGAACATTTTTTATTTCATTACGGTTCAAACTTTGTTACAAATAATTATTGAAAACTTACAACTGCAAGAGTTGTGATGACACATGCTGTTGTGTAGGCCCTTGTCACAGCAGGAATTTCCATATACGCGTTCCAATACGATTGATGCGCCATTTCGACAGCTGAATTTAATAATATAATTTCATTAAAAATGATTAAGTCTTCTCGGAAATAATATTCTTATCAATAATTATGAAACTATTATGTCAATAGAAGCCTTATAAAATGGAAATGAATGATCGATCGGGAGTGTTTTGTTGTTTGTATTGTCTAAAATTCATAATTGAAAACTGAAATATTAATTGGGTTTTAGCGAAACAATATTAAAAGACAAATACTTTTAGAAAAAGTTGCTTGCTTTGAAATTGAAATTCAAAATTTATTTTCCAGTGCAAATCAACAAAGTTACAAAGTGTCTGCTGGGACTCTAAATAACCTCAGTAAACTGTTTTTCAGCTGTGACACCGAGAAAATCTATGGTTTATAGACTTTCTTGAATTTAAAACAACGAAACAATTATTAACAAATCACTCTAAATTGGTACCTATTATTGTCAACAAGTACTTATGACTTAAGACTTTGGTTTTTACAATTGACAATATCTGATGTCTTACCTAGATTGTCTATTTGCTACACAGCAGAATGAGTAATTAAGTCAAGAAACAAAATCTACTGCCATATAGACCCTTTCGGAAACTCGACTTTGACTGCTAGCTGGATGAGTGGTATTAGCAGACACATTTACATGAGGATTATAACTATTTTACGTTTACAGATTAATATTTCAAAACTTTGACACTACGACTAATAACAGGTTGTAAGTATCGACCTGTTTATGAACTGTTGTGCTAGTCATCAGTTTCAAACCGATGTTTTATAATAGTACCAATTTTTTGGATTTTTATACTAAAATTAAATAATACAATTTAAGCTAGTAAAGACACCTTCTCTGTCTAAAGTCACCATAGTAAGTGTTACAATCGTACAACATATGACATTCGAAATAAGCAATGAACAGCCGACCGATACTACGGATGGACATGCTGAATAGTCGACAGTCGACACTAGAAATTAATTCCAGAAAATAAATCGCACACTATATTATATCAATTAATCAGAGTAGAAAAATGCAAAACATTGTAATGATTAATGATAAGCAATTTGGATAAAATGACAATTTATCTTTCAGATTCCAGTTTAAACAAACTGGACCGTCACATCTCGGCGCTTGAACGTGTTAAAATTATTACAAATTCTCATATTTTTAATGTTCCTTTCTTAAAATAAGAAATGTTTTTTAACATTCGGACTTTTATATGTGATGGAACTTGATAATCATTATTAGGATACATTTGTACTTGGAAAATCGGTGCCACAGTTCCATCTCATATGAAAGTCCCAATATTGGGAAATTGGGATATCTGTAAGAGTTTGTTTCAAAAAGACTAGTAAAAACATTGCAGTCATTCATACATCATTTCATAATCAGTAAAATATTTTAAATGTTAGGACAAATTGGGCCAGCATCACATTGTTGAGACTGTAAAATTTGTTCATACCTTAAACATCATTATATAGATAGTAGTATTTAACTTTAGTTAATTGCCAACTATGCAAACGCAAACATATGATATAAATTATTATTAAATCATCGACGGGCTGATTTCGAATTATAATGCAGCTCCCGTCCGAGGAAATGAGTAATGACTTAAAAACATTCCATGGGTAGCAGACCCAGTATCCGCTCCACACAGTCATTTCAGTGCCAATACATATTTAATTTTTCATGTATTGTACATTTACATTCCCAGCTTCATAATTTTCGGGATTATGTGTGTGGAATGGGTACTATTTTCAGCTGACGGGAGCTGTATCATTGATATTTTCTACGTAATAAATTACAAGAAATACTACGTAAGAAAAGAACTACGTAAGAAGTAAGAAATTACATAAAAGGTATTAGTTTAGTGCTACATTTTAGATTTATGCACGTCGGCTGTTCATAATCGACCGACAGGATCAAAATCATATTAGAATGAAAGATTGACTTTGGAAACTATAATTTACATTGAAACCTCAGCATGTAAAAAAAATTTTTGAAACTGCTGAAAAAAGTGGAATTCGAACTACAAGTCATAAGCTACTAAAAAGCGACTTACTCATATAATATTTACATAATTAAGAGATGAAGATAATTTTTTACTCAAAGACACTGTACATTCGTAACATATCACCGCCAAAATCGACTTTCCTGACTTGGTTTATTCTAAACACTCGGTGCGTTCTGATTGGCAGAAAAGCTTACAGGAAATGCATACCATCAGCTTCAGAAAGGAATTCAGATTCCATTCCAAGTATTTATCTTCGTTTAACATTTCATGCAATATGCATAATATCCGCTCGCTTCATTTCCTAAAGCGTCAGTATGCATTCTTAATAATGATTACATTAAAATTTATTATTATTTTATTTTACACCAGAAATTACGTTGTAGTATTATGCTTACAGAAATTTTTAATGGAATGACTTTTACTTATAATAGCAGATTAATGGACTAGTAAACTAATAAATAGGCATAATATTGTAATTATTTTTGTGAATTATTAAATATTGGTCTCCTAGAGCATTAATTAATTTGTAACAAGCGTCTTTATTAATAGATGTTTCAAGGTTACTAGCCTTTAGTTTTAACACAAAGAGAGAGTTAAAAAATCATGTACTAATGTAATCATAATACTGCTTGCTGGATTATTCAGCATACATTATTATTTTATTTTCATGAGAATTCGCAACGAACAACCACCTTCATTTATAATGTCATATTATTTAAATAAAAAGTTATCAATTTTTTTATCACATTTACCAATAATTCAAAGATTCATATGACACGTTTTCATATAGTTTTTAACTATCATGCATCTCTCGTGTCATTCAAACTTAGAATTAATATTAATTTATAATCATTCACTTTGTGAATGAGGTACAATTGTGAACACTGGGTGACACTCGTAAACGTGTGTTCCAGACTTATCGAGAAAAGGGGCATTGGGGGCACGTGTCCCCTCAAAATGTCGAAAAAAGAGGTTATTTGGGACCGAAGGCCGCAAATTAGCCTCTTATTTGCTATTTTTTGCGATTGTTTGCCTCCTTAAAATTCAGTTTTTTAAGCTATGGCCCCCACAAAGTGACATGAAAAATACCTGAATAATCTGGAGGCGCTTTAGCACTCCCAGCTACCACCACCGGCTACGCCCATGATCGTACGTATTGATCGAGTGAGGGTATGGCTAGCATTTATTTCATACAACATAGAAATAAATGCTGTTTTTATTTTTTAATAGTGTCTTAATTGAGATTTTCAGCTATTACTGAATGACGGCACTCACACGACAAAAAATGATAAGACCTACATCTTTGGCTAAATTAAAAATGCAAAACTATAATATAGGGTTAATGATACTTCTACAGATAATTGAACAAGCTTTTTAATTATGAAAGATGAAGGAGTACTTCTGGTGATATGTGATATGATTGCTGTGTTGTATCTATCTTTAATCTTTAGTCCTATAAGTTGTATCTGGAACGTGATTTGCTCCATGATTTTGAATAAGACTGCCGACTGTCGTTAGTGTTACAGTAATACAGTTAAATATTTAGATACATAAAAATGGCTGAAATATATTATTAAACTGAAATTTTTAGTACGTTTTTTTGTATTATTATAACTGTAAATGTACGTGGAATTTAAAATGGACAGTTGGTATGGTATTGTATGTGGTAACTTGAGAATTAAGACTATGAAAACCAACAATTTGTACATTCTTTCCAAAAATGACTTTATTTCATATAGTGACTTTACAGAAGTTCTTGTCAATATAATATAGTATATTTACTGTTATAGGAACTTGGAGATTAAAAGTAACAGTAAGGTAAAAAGAGAATTGATTTAATGAAGGATAGCACAGGAGAGAGGAGTTAGATAATTGATATAGCAATCGCATATCTCTGAATTCAAATTTTGTAGGATAATAATGAAGATAGACTCAAAAATAATTTGAAAGAGTGAAATAAACATCATTGCTATATTAACAATTGATTATCGGTTAAAACATTATATACTTTTCTTAATGCTCTTTTGCAAAGTACTACTATCTTGCGTACACACTTAATATACACATTTACGAAGAGTAACGCGTGAGTTTTTTTGTTGCACATGGGAAATGCAAAGATAAACTATGATAAACATGAATATGATTATAAGTATATGTTCGTGTAATTAATAATAAAATATGTGTACTTATGTTGAAAATAATTTAAAAGTCACAAGAGATTCCAAACCGTTTTTATAAATGCTACAATAGGTATATTCGAATTTAAAGTTAAAAAATAATTTCAAAATCCTTTATAATGCTACAAAGAAGCAAAAATATAAGGTGCAAACAGAGTAAATTCGTTTAAGTAGAAATAATATGATTACAAAAAACTATAATGCAGTAAATAAAAATTTTATATATATCTACTTAAACTCATCATTAATGTGTATATGACTAAAGTCAAGTTCTGTCTGTGCCTTTTCCGTCACTAATGGCCGTGCACTATTCCGTAATATTAAGTAATAAACTTATCCGGATATTTTATTAAATGAATTAACGACATTTAATTATTCGCTGGCAGTATACATTCTATATAAGTTGCATAGAACCAAAGTAAGTATACATGTAATAATGGTTCAACTATCATTTATTCTACGATATTTTCTAGTTCAAAATAAATAATTATCTACTTGTCTTGTCACTCATTACATGTAATTCATGTTGATAGAACAATTCATGATTAATTACATTGGGCTAGATTCAATAATCATTTCATTGCAAATGCTCAAACATTTCAGTCTAAAAACGAGTGTTAACTTTGTCTATCATGTACAAAAAGTCTCTGTGTCATCATATGAGCGCATTTTAGCATGAAAGTCGACTAAAATAATAATTTGTTTACATAACGATACGTGTAATTAGATCAGTCGAAATGCTGATTGTTAAAATCACTATAATGACACCTTGGCTGGGAAGTAAATGCAGTTTCCAATATTATATTATACTCTTTCCCATAGCCACTGTTGCTAGCAGGACTGTTATATCATCCGGTTTTCCTCCTATAATATTCAAATAACATTGTGGTACAATTAATTACATTTAATATCAACACCAAGGTACCAAATATATTTTCTTATGTACACGTAAAGGGTTAGAAGCCACTTTAAACAAGTTGTTCAGCAATTCTTTCAATTCGTTTCATAGACCAATTTAGTCTAAAATATACAGTGACATTCAGTAATAAAATACGTCTACAGCCAATCTAAGTGTGACGGATTAATAATTTCGACAAAAAAATGAACGAATACATAACATAGAAATTTTCATCAAAAATGTTGTAATAATAATAAATATAAATTAACCACTAATGAAATAGTACTATAATTGTCGATAATATTTGCACTTTTGTAGAAGTTATGGCGAACGTTCAGTGGAAATTATAGCATAATTTCTAATGAAAATTGTTTCTCTTTACAATTTCTTTGGTTTTTCTCTTTCGTCGTTTATATCTTACTGCCTGTATGTAGCTGTAAATGATATTATTACTAAATTCTTTCTTATATACGAAGGAAACTTTCTGTTTTAATCCATTCAACAAATCTCAATTTGAAAAAAAATATCATAATTGTGACATTCATTGACTATCATCGATTTCAGAGATATTATTTCACGGTTTTAACCCCCTCGGCACATAATTAGTAAACATAAATTATACAATATAAAACTCACCAATGACGTTGATTCCGTTTAATTGAGCACTTCTAGCGAAAGGGGACATATATTTTGAGTCGAAAGCGAGCGTTCTGGCCATTAAGGCAATTGCATTAGCAGCACTTTGGAGTCGGATAGGATCCTTTTCTCCTTCTACCTGCAAAATTTAAGCATTATTGAATAAATATATCTACTAGAATTTTTATCCGCACAAAATAATATTAACCACTGTCGTTAGTTGAACACAATATTACAATAAACTTGTAATACCGGTTCTATCAATGTGCGTTTACGTGGACATGGAATTTGACTATAAAACATATAATTTTGTTTCTATTAGACTAACATAATGAACCCTTCACGTAATTTCAGTTTAATTGGATTATAAAATTGATTAGTACACAACACACACACGAAGAAAGTTAAGAAAGTTTATGGCTCTAAATAACCCAGAATTGCTTGAACACTTGCCAAGATTAAGGTTAAAAAATAAAGGCAGATTTTCTTGCATACTTTGAAATGAATTTGTGATTATCAAAGATTTCAAGTGCTTTTAAAACTCTGAGTCACTCTCAATCGAGGAATAAGTTCATTATCCTTTATGGGTCATGAAGGTCTTTATAAAAATAGATTTCAGAAGTCAGAAGGAATTGGTAAAATCACAACTATCTCTACATTTGGGGAATTGATTGCAGATCGTTAGCCTCGTGACCTTGTGGTTAGGATACAATACACACTCAATGACAATCTGACAATTAAATGGTTGTTATATTATATGTATCATGTATCATGTGAGCTTTGCCATGAATTACTACTATATTCACACAATGTCATATTATAGCAGATAGGGGAATTAATCTTCATGATCAACAATCAACGGCCTTAAGACTTCAAATAACAAACCAGGGAGCTCTTTAATTTTTTTTATATTACGAGTATTTAAATCTCCCAATTAAGATTATGAAATGACTGATGTTACTTGAGTTGGTAAAAGCGTAAGTTGTTTCTATTTAAAAAAACGAATGTAAATAAATTTTTCTTACTTTTGCGAGTTCGGAGACTAGCACATGATCTGGAAGATTGTCAAAAACCCCATCAGTCGCAAGAAGTATTACGTCACCATCTTCTACAGGCAGTTGTGAGATATCTGCTGATTCGGGGCTAAAACGAATAATAACAATAGTGTGAGTTAATGAATCGTTCATTACGATTTAAATATATTAAGTATATTTATTCACGGGTACCTATCACAAAGAACTTTTTCACCCGGAGGAGGACACGATAATTGGAACGGAGTATTAAAGCAATGGGTCTGTTCTTCAGAGCGGTACAACACTTTTCCTTGCCTCACAACCATAAACCCCGAGTCTCCTAAGTTGGCACAGTACAAGATAGCATCTTGACGATTTAGGACCAAAACGCAAGCTGTGCTGCTCCCTGTAAGAAAAATGGGTTGCTATTTATGTAACTGAAGTAATAGGTTAAATAACTGCGTAAATAGCACAGCATAATGCACGAACATGTTCCAAAACACAATTAAACACCCACATGCTTAATGCTATACAAAAAAGTAAAGTGGTGATTCACAAACAATTTAATTTAGAGGAAACATTAGAAGTAAACAACAACTTCTGTTAATTCCCTTTCCTAATAAGACAATTAATATATATACTCGACATTCAGACAACCTTGTAAAAAGTCTGTAATTTTTTCACACACAAAAATTTGTAGCTAACAAAATATGATTTTAATGGTTTGAAAAATAAAAAACTTCTACAGCTACGATTAACAAAAATTGGTGAAACACATCAATCCACTTAGAGAAAAAAACTATACACACTATATTGAGAGACAAACTATATTGCAATTATACCATGGAAAACTTTATTTTAACACATATTATATGCCTACCTTGTATTTGATTCTTTTCTTGTATTCGGCTAAATCCGGTGGCCAAAAGTCTGCCAGGTTTGGAAGGGGAAAACCATCCAGCTTGCACAAGCCGTTCGCAGGCTTTCATTAGTGAAAATGAAAATTCGCCAGGGTCAAGCCCGTAATTCCTCCAACCTCCAACACCATCAGCAACACCTTCAATGAACAAAGAATTGCCATTGATTCTCATCTCTGCTATGCCATTAAATTATCACATATTATTTTCAGCTCACCAATAACATCAGCATTCACATTTCGGGCAATAAACCAGGCGTCGTCACCAAATTGTCCATGGCGAAAAGTTGAGGAGGAAAAATCCTTTGGGAGACCTGACACTACTGAGACGAATCCAGGACCCATTTGGAAATTGTGCCATCTGAATTGTAGTGCTCTACAAAGTTCTTTAGAGCTCATACTCTCAACAATAGAGTGAATAGTATTTACTATGCTCCTCTTCGTGATTTCAATTTTATTTCCATTGCTATCTTCTTGGCTTGATTCAGTAGAAATAAGACTAAGCATTCGACGTCGTTCAATCAAATATGAATGACCATAGACGCTGGTTTGGAATCCAGTGCATAACGCTCGTGTTATAAGGCGTCCCATCCATGCTAGACAACTCATTTTTTCCCATAACCTGAAAATATCCATTTATATTTGAATTACGGTTAAGTTCCACATTTTCTTTATCACAACTAACAATCCTCTGTTACATTTTTAAACCCATAAATGAAATGAATGTATAGAATTTACTGACCTGTCACTTGTGACCGTTAATATTGAAGTCGCTGGCTAATTGCGAATCAAAATACCGAACTGGTACTTGAGAAATTGTTTTTTTGTTATTTATACGTCTCTGATTTGAATACCTACTGATATTCTAAATTTTTTGCCTGACACCTGAGTTATGATATTTAAACGCTAAGGCGTAGATAAATGTTGGTTAGTATTATTATTGAGTTCCGTTAAATGATTTGTTGCTACTTGCAACTAATAATTGTATTGATTAGTGACTGTTTAAAATCGAAACTCAATGTCGCAAAATATAACTAGAGTTTAGATTAAAGATTAATTCACTATCTTCATTCTTTGCATTGAGGGTATGTATATGTATATATAAGAATGTAGCTTGATTTTGAATATTAATTAAGTCTCCAAATTCTAAACAATGAACACTGAACTGATGACTAATTGCTGAACACAGAAAGGCAAGTTATGGCTATAATCAATTATTGACTACTCGTTCGTGGGGATTCGTGACTGGTAGCTGTAACTACTATATTATTTTTACAGAGATACAAAATAATTTTAAATAATATTCCGTTTTGGATTCAGAGAGGAATGAAGTTCCTTTAGGGTAGCTTTCGTTCGTTAAACTTAAATAACTGCAACAAGGCAATCTAATGGCAATAACAATTAATTTACTCAAATACTTTAACTATTTTAAATTTCAAAATTGGTAATTGACGAATGTTGATTAGAGGCCGACGGAAATTATACTACAGCCTAACCTGAATGACCCTTATACCTAAAATTACACTTACAGATACACCACAACAAAAATCAGCCTTACAGATTACAGAATTCAGATCAGACTGTGGCAAAATTATGCCAATAATTTTTCTGTATCTTTTCCGCGGTTGATATTCACCGTCCGTATTTGTTATGGTGATTGTTGTGGTTTGTGGAAATTCGGGAAAATATATTATTTTGCAGGATTATTAATTGAGTTGATGAAGTGTGTAGTATTGTTTACAATCAGCAATTACGAATGCAATAATATACAATAATAATCCCACACTTTCACTAATGTTGATTGTTGTTAGTGTTAGTGGTTGTGTGTGGCTAGTAGTTATGTTATGAATGTAAAGAGTTAACACTTTCTTGTACTACACTTATAGGTACCGAACCGAATCTACGTTGATTGTTGAGGAACACGACGACCCATTAGAATGATTGTTACAATTATTACTAGATAGACTGCGAGGAGCTGAAGTTAAACGTTACAAGAACTCCTTTTAATCTTTAATTGAGAATTACGATTAAGGTAATTGAATGATGAACGATAATAGGAGATGACCCGGCGGTTCTACAGTAGTGTGTTACTTTCCTACTACTGCTGCGTGATGAAGATAAATAATGGTGGTGTTGTTAGTTGTTCTTGCCAGCCTCGTTCTCGCTAGAGGCAATAATGTCTGAATTCTGAATGTGAGTTTTGTTTACATGGTGTAATGTGTAAAATACTTCTGTATAGTTCTTCTGAGTCTAAAGTGGAGTTTGCACTTTGCTGTTTTCTTTCGTGTGTATAATATGCTCAATGTCGCTCTTGTGGAAGTTGTAGCTTTTGACTGAATGAACGGTACTCTTCTACAAAAGTAGAAGTAGCTTGAGGACAAACATACAATACATAGCTTTAAAAGTTAAGTACATAATAAAATATAGTTGCATCAGACACACAGCGTATTATATTCTTTGTATTGCTGTGTTAGCAGCAGTCGAAATAAATTCGCGTATAATTTGTGTGCAAATATATATATTATGTAAATAATATGAAAAGCTAGTCAAGTATTGTTTGCAATTTTGCATTGCAGAATTATACCAATCTCACTATACTCACACTGCAAAATACTGGTTATTTCAGGCAAACCAAGAGTAGATTAGATTAGATAATGAAGTAGCTATTTTTTACGTATTATTAGCATTTACGTATGTAGTCTTCGTTTTTTTACATTGCTAATAGAACCCATTTATTACTGTGATGCTCATGAATCATAATAACACTTAACATAGTAGGTCTATGGAAATTATATCAATTATTATTCCCATCTCACTAACACTCGTTCGCATTGTTTTGCTGTATCATTTGTATTAAGTATGATATGATATTTTATAGCTGTACGCTTGTACATGTACAGTAGGTTGTTATATTATAGATAATTATAACGTTAACATCTTACCTTACATAATGCTTTATCAATTGTTATATCAATGTACTCAGATACCTATATCACTCACTCGAATAATTACTAGAGGTAGGAAATGCAGGGAAAAGCCTATTCCCATTCATGCACTTAAGACTCTTATCATCAATCATTTAAATCCGTTTCGCATGTTAACTAGCTTGTATTTTGATTCCTAAATTGCCTATTATTTCTTATTTTTAATATTTAGTGTATATTCGTGTCTATAATGCAAAAATTGGCTAAAAAATCTCAAAATCGGGTTTATTTTGCCTATTTTTGATGCTTAGTGATTAGAAATGCCTTTTCTGTAAAAACTTGTCAAATAAGTGGTAGAAGGTAGACTTTAGCGTGAGGGAAGGGTTTCTAGGTTGGAACGGGCAGACACGGAAAAAATTCAGCGTCGGAATTTTTAGTTTTAATTGTTTAATATTGAAGAAGTGTAGTATTACCATTAGTAATACTATTTGTAGCACTTTAACTTGTGGTACCTTCATCTTATCTTTTTTTAGCATTATAATTTTTGAAATTTTGATTGCATGGAGTGTCCATTTTGTCGTTTTTTAAGGCTTAGATGACTACCTTTTCTCAATTTTATCATGCCTGCCTTTCCTACCTTTAATAATAACTGAATAAAACATTACTACCTGTATGTAAAAATTGTAGGTCTAAGGAAACGTAGGTACACGTGTGTTCTGTTCTGTATTCCGAAGTAAGTATAGTATAGGAATTGTAATTTGCCAATGAGCATACTTCATTCTCATGTCTATAACTCAATGTTGTAGGCCGAAACTATGCCCTGTACAAGGTCCGACATAAATCTGTTCCGATAATTAAAACTCGATAAATTGTTAATGCAAAAGGGTGTACAATGTGCAAGCGTTTGTCACTATTGTCACTGCCATCTAAATTGCTATATCTTTTTGTCATCTTATCGCCTGGCTTGAGCCCCTCACCAGATTATGGGAAAACAAATTTATTACTAAAAATTTGCTGGTATTTTACCCCTGAGCCTTCCGAAACATCTCGAGTCCTCGTTTCTGATTCATATTTACGTTACGACCCTTGATTGCTCATTGCTTGGTGTATGGCTGAAACTAGAACGCTGAATGAAATATAATTAATTGAGAAAAAAAATATTTCAACGATAAAAAAATTACGAGAGAACATTTAGCGAGGAAAGTAGTGTTTAAACATCGACTCTTTTTGACGACTAATAGTTCTTTACAATAAAAATGTAGAACTGAAAATAATATCGCAAACCTTTTATTAGATTGATATTTGTTATAATTTTTTACTCTTCCTTGTTCGTAAGATATTAAACTTTAAACTAGTAAGCAGATTTATGTCACTCCCTGTACATCCACAAAACAATAGCTGTGCTTCTTAGTGTGGTATTATAGTCTTATTCTTATTACATACCTTAAGCATCTTTAAAAGTATAAAAGGGAAGCTTAAAATTTGAAGGAAAGAGTAAAGTAATTATTATCATTTTATGCCTACGCAAAGCTATTTCGGCATATTTGTAAGTTGTATGTGAATCTGCAGGCATTTCTTGCAATCGCAAACTTGATTTATTATGAATATTTAGATTTTAGAGTTGTCTGCAAAGACAATTGTAAACTGAGTATGAGTAAATATTTTAGGGTAAAGCAAGGCCATTACTCGTCCTTGTTTTTCAGCAAAGCACATCGCATAAAATATAATACATTAAATATACACACATTATTAAGACCGACGAACAGGTGAGATCTTTATGCGAATGAGTATACTGTCTGTCTGTCTGTACACTTCTACAACTTACTACAACATACAACTGAAACTAAAGCTGTCTTCACACTATGTGAAGTGAAATATTATACTAGAAATACAATCTAGAGTAACAGTCAATTCTCTCCACCTGACTACATTATTACTAACTCCCAATTTCTATAACTTAATCATACTTGGGTTAGGGGTTACAACACGAAAAGCCCAACCCGAAAGACCCTCTGTCCCTCTATATAGCTGGCACCTGCCTCGGAGATCTTCAAGCATTTAAAACTAAAACATTATATTCGCAAGATAGTATTATGCATTTGCTACCCTGACCACATTATTTCAAACCTTATTATTCTATCGAACATAGATACCTAATTAAATATATAATATATTTTGCCCCATCCGATGGCTCGAGACCCCCATTACGAAATTTTGGATACACCCCTGAGTACATCTATTCTATTCTTCGAACTTTAGAGTGCATGAATTAAAAGAGTATTTTTATTAGTCCTATTCCTATTCCTATATGGTTATGGAGCTTATCTTTTTGCGCTTTAATGAGATACAGTAGCATTGCGCTCAAAATTTTTGCGCGCACACCTTGCAAGCTGGCTAAAAACCGGGAAATTGTCCTTTTTTAAATATTTCTCAATTTTTAATGCCGTGCAAAATTTGTTTGCGGAAATAAACTTCACATTGGGCATCAATCAGTGGCGGAGAAGCCAAAGCAAGCGGGGCGGCACCTTGGGACAACAGGTTCTAAGGGGCAGCTCAAAATTTATCGTTAGTACTGTTTATAATATTAATCTCAACTCAATTATTGTAATCTGCTAATACTTTTCCTCCATCAAAAGTACTTTTCCAATCAAGCACGTACCCAGGATTGAAAGATGGGGTGCTCAACAAGAAAAAATAAGATATTATAGCACTTCAATTTATTGGGAATTGTGGCTTCTGGTTTATTGGATGGGAGTAATTTTAATGCATAGTCTAAAAGAACATTTTAATAGTCTGGTTGCACCATTTTTTGTTACTCTTTGCAAAATCTAGTGTAAGATCATAATATTCTAGGGGGGAGAGGGTGCTAAAGCAACCATAGCACATTTACTGGGTACATGCCTGATTAACACTACAACTATTATTACTTCACTATCAGCAAACATCAAAACTGTCAAAAATGAATTTAAAAAATTGTAGAAACCGTCAACAATTGAAAACACGATTGTGAGGTCTTGCCAATATACCGTTTGTAAGTGTCAAAAGGGCTTTTTATTCATATTACACTATTCATGTAGCATGTAGGCACAGCAATATGTAAAACTACCGTGTGTCACAAATACACGTCAACAATTCGATGAACTGTTTAATGCAAGTTACATTATGTATTTTAAAACATAGTACCAAAAATTTTCAGGCAAATGCCCAAGAAATTTAAGTAAATTTTAATATTTTAACTATTAATAATGAGGTGTTGTACTCAAGCGCGTAACTAGAAATTTGTAACGGGAGAGCTCAGAAGTCAAATAATCCTTTTTTGGAATCTTGGGAGAGGCTGAACGCTGAAGCCATCTGAGCTCATACGTAGATACGCCCTTGGTTATACTCTCAACATTTAGAACAACGATTTTCAGTTTATTAGTTCTTTGTAACAAAAATTATTATTAAAATACAACATAAAATGTAGGAAAATCATACGATATTGCAGTTCAATTCAAACTGAGAACACTGTAGCATACTGCATAGTAGTTATAAAATCTTATAATCCCACTAAAACCTACATTTTATGTGAATATTTCTACGTTGAACAAAGCTGCAATATCATTTAAGATCATTAAAAGCAAGAAAATATTATGACGCTAATCTATGTATATTATACTAAACTTTCATAAATGGAACATTAAATTAATTCACTATTGTCTTCAAATTCTAATGTAAATCTTCCTCGTGCAGTGCTGGCAATAATAATTATGGACTTCTCCTTTAAATGATATAAACGGCACACTGTATAATAATATAATTATTATCATTGTCTAACAATAAATACGTTTTGCACTTTGGACCTTTTAGCCCTTTAGCTGTTTGTTACCGTCTTCCGAGCAATAACATTTTGGGAGTCTTCACCTTCCATCTGGCGAGGAATTTGTTTATGTATTTTTTGCTTTATATATAGCGGGAAATATTGAGAAGCGATTTTGACAAATAGAATAAATTGCACATTTTGTGGCTTGTGGACTGACTTAATATACAATATAATTGTTAGTAAGGTCGATGAATAATTATAATATACAAAAGGTAAGACAAACAGTTTTAGCCAATTTAATTTATAAATGAATTTGGTGATAATTTAAACACAATAGAATAGAACCCATTGAAAGTTTCTATAGGCTACAGATAAAAAACAAAAAATGCAAATATGGCAAAATTTAATTTAATTTTTAATGCGATTTTAAAATCAAATGTGAATTAAAAGTTATTGAGAATTGTTATTATTTAAACTAATTAGTACATATATCACCACCTTCGTATATTTTATTGCGGGAATAATAGTTGCATTTTATCGTTCGTTGTAAAAACTATTTCATGAGAATCTTAGTACGGCTTATTAGTTTGCTCTTCAGTCATGCCATCAATTATCAATAATTAATAGATGATCGATTTTAGGATTTGAGACAGCTGGATAGATTAGCCGATAATCTGATTAATACTTGAAAGTTTAAGCAGCAATTATTTCACACAAACGTAACCAACAACCTCATTGAACTTGTATTAAAGTAAACCATAAATTCTAACTATGATTTGTATTTTGTACACCATTTATGTAGATCGATTGGGAAATAACACATATTCAAATCAAGGGATACATTCGGTATTATGGAATTTACAGCTAACCATAAAAAAGAGTCCGTTGTAAAACCACGTTCTCGCAATTTGAAAAGCAAGAAAAAAGATGATAAATCAGCACAGAAGACACAAACAACGAAGCCAAAAATGAAAGGAAAGAAGTTAAATACGTTGCTAAATAAGAGTGCTTATCGATATTATTTCCAGCGAATGAAGCCAAAATTTCAGAGACTTTTAGAGGTAATAGATTTATTTTTATGGTCAAGTATGTCGTAAATATTGAATAGCTTTTGAACAAGGACGTGCCGAAAGGGGGCACGTTTCCCTCTCCCCAAAAATTCAGGGGAAAGTGCAAAGAATGTCTAAAAATTAACAGAAGATTGCCAAAATTGAAAGTATTTTTGGCATATTTCAGCCCAAATTTCCTCGAATTTCCGCGTTTTGCGTGAATATAAGACATGTTTGCACTGATGTTACTGTGTCCCCGCCAAAAATAATTCATGGGTACGCCCTTGCTTTTGAATAATTGGTTGTACCTGTACTCACACTAACCGACTGGAGTAGATATATATATATATATCAATCAATCAGTGCATCTCATTCATACTAGACTGTTAACATTCAAAGACAACAGCAGAATTTCCCAAAATAGCACCCATTGTTGACTTACACCAACAGAAAATGCCTTTTGTCTGCTAAAAATATATCCGAATGGAATTCTTGTTTGTCTATAAATTTTTTAATCACAACAATATTACAAATTTTTTCTCCAAAAAACTGAATTATTCTAACTATTGTTAGACACCTCTGTTTATTTTAATCATTTCAATTTCCATAATTAAGGGACCAATTATATTTATAAATTGTAATTAGCCGAAATGTAGACTTAATGTTTTAGGTGTAGGTGTAGAATTTAACTTGGCATAAAAAGGAAAATTGCATAAGAAAATGGAAAGTACTGATTAAGGAAAGCTTAATAAAGCAGTCAGTATATACTGCATTTTTTATGCAATCTTCCAACTGCAGATAAACTCAATTCACCCACTATATTATTACAATTGTCTTTTCTTCTATGCAAGATGTAAATATAAGTCATATTTAATTTGACATAATATGACTATTTAGTACACTGTCTCTTAATGTTAGTCTCTTCAATATTACTCCATTGAACAAAATAAAAGTGTTCAATAATGCATTTAATGATAATCTGTAATTGTAGCGCTGTTTCATCTTATGTCTTACTCATTGAAAATAATTATTAAATTTAAGCAGATATATTATGAAAGTCCATTTTCAATCCTTCTGTTCGGAGACAGATCAATTTTATAACGGAAACCGATACAATGGCCTCTTACTATTTATAACTATACGATAGCATTTTGAGGATCAAGTCACCATTCACCAAATACAGTCAATAGAAAATTTTCTTCGTTGTGCAATAATTGTAATCTCTTGGTATACAGAAAATTACAATTTTTTAAAATCGATAATTCTTTTCTACATAAAAGTTCTGTGTTTTACCATTTTTATACGATGATTACATCGCATGTTAAATGTATTGGAGAACAATTTGATGATTGATGAAGGTTAAGTATTTTTATTGGTTAAGATTGACTAATTATTCTTGAACACAATTTCAGGCTAACGAGCTCCTTAAAGAAGAAATGGAAAGAAAACAGCGTGATATGACTGAATTGTGTAGTGAAATTCATCATCTGTTGGAAAGGCTAAAGCCATATGTAAGTACAAATACTACTATTTCATCCAGTGATTCAGAGACGGAGATTTCTGTCAACCATGTGAAGAGAAAACAGAAAGTTTCTAAAGGGACGTCGAAACCGAGTCTTACAGAAAATAATATCAGAAGAAATGATAAACTAAAGCGCCCAACCCAAGTACCGAAAAAATCATCTCGTGAAAAATTAAAAGAGTCAGCAGCAAATGAAATTGGGTCGTTTAAACGTGTCAATATAATTAAAGTTTCTGAAACGAATTTAAATGGTGATACGGATGAAAAACCCAAAATTTCTAAAAAACCAAATTCACCGGTGTGTTCGGATATATCACAATTCATCAATCATCAAAATCAAAAAATATTTGATGACTTTATGATGTTGGAGAGTTCATATTCCATATTCAACTTAAAAAGGAATGACGGATTCGATAGCATCAACGATCACGAATCTTGTAATGGTTCATTAAACATGATCCCGTCGCTTAAGGAATATAAGGAACCTATGGAGACTTTGACTAACAGTAACAGTTTAGACCGTCGTGATTCTATTGAACTGTCATCGGAAGCATCATCCGGGGACAGTTTGGTCGTTAATAACTCTAATACTACATTTTTAAGACAAATGAAAAATCAGCTTTCGTTTTTTATACCGTCCGAAGTGGACCACCAACTTGTGTCAATTAATCCTGATAAGTTACCCCCTACACTTCCTGACGACATTTTTAGGTAATAAGCATCACATTATATATGCTCTTTGTTCCTTACAATAATAATATTATTAGTTTTTCTAATCTGACAATTGATTTACATTTCAGCGAATCTTAGGCGATGATTCTACACTGCCAGTCTGCGATTTCTGCAAAGTGAGAACCCTTTAGAAATGCTCATGTATATGAACCCACACTGCTTTAAGGATTAACAGGGGAACAAATAGATAGATATTTATTTCCCTTTTTGTGTAAAATGTTTTTCGTGTTATTATTATTATTAATTTAAGTAACTGCCTGACAGTGTCTATTGCTATGTTCCTAATGTAGGGACACATTTTTATGATATATAATGGTTAAACGTGCATTTGTGATTGTGATGGTAGTTAGGCGTACATAAATCTAATTGGAATTTGGTATTACAAGACAAGTCACCAGTAATTCGAAAAAATGCAGTTGACATTTACAATTGTTTGTGGCATTTAATTTACAACTACCAAGGCTTACATTGTAGTAACAACAAAATTAAAAATCAGTAGGATTCTTGTGAAAGAAATATTATAGTGTCTCCGGAGTATTCCAAATTGTCTATGTGTTTCTAATGCCGTTTCGGTCAAAACAAAAATGGTTAAAGGCAAATTGGTTAAACTGCACGGTATTATATTATAATATTCAACACTACAAGACAAGAGTCAAGTATATAGCACTTATTAGGATCGTGAATAAAAATGTCATTAGAAGTTACTCAGGATAAGAAACTCTGCGAACCTTTTGGTGCATTTAAATGGTTGAGTGGTTTTATATAGGGATTAGGGATATGATCACTTGGCCACATATGATTTTGGTTAAGTTAATTGTATTATACTTCGCCAAACTATCTGACATTGCGTTGGAATATCCGATAAACATTTCTTACAACAAAATGAATGAAACAATGCTCAGAAGAATTTTAAGCGTTAAAAAACTTTGTTTTTGCCCTAGCGCCAGTTTATCACTGTATAGGTAATTGTTTTATCTAGTATAGTGTTTTACATACAAGTGTTTTTAGTGTGCTCACTTTCAGTCAGTTATCATATTTCTGCCGAATTGTTATAGTTTTTAGATCCTATCGATATTTTTATCAATACTTAATGATCGATGAAAATGAGTAGACATACGCTTCTTATTTAGAAATATTAGACTCGTTACAATTAAACTCTTACTGGAGTGTCAAAAACAATGTAGAATGTCGATTAGCCTCGCAAGTCCCGATTGGGAGAGTTGTCAACTAAGTAATAAAATTCTAAACGATTTTCAATTTTAACGTTTTAATCCAAAATGTACACACCTTCACCTATTAAAAGATCATATGAGGTTTTTTAAGTACGTTTTTGGCAGATTGTGACTTCCAGCTGAAATATTGTAAATTTCGTACTTTTTGTGAGGTTATGATGAATGACCACAACCTTTTTCTCCTCAAAGAAATATACAATGAGGAAATCATGTAGATTTCTTGAATTGTCATGGATATCGGTTATTTAGAGCATATATACCTGTGTTTAAGACGCGCAGGAGCATTTATGATGTTCTCTCTGTACTTTCATTGATAGTTTCCTACTGCATTTCAATGGTAAAATTGTCAAACTACGTGAATTAACCATAGAAAGATATCAATGGTAATGGTAAAGCATTTAATTCGTAAAATGGTGACTCAAAAAAGTCATATTACAATTATACTATAATTCTGTGAAATCGAATTTGTCCTATAAAATCATATCCATTTTATAAACATGATATATGAAATGGAATTGATATCGGTGTTACGGTGTTTCATCTTACAAATGAATCGGTTATAGAAAACAAATCGTTGATTTTATCATCTGTAGCTTAAAATATCGTAATTTTTTGACATGTAATGTAGCCAGAATTAGAGCGCTGAGACGTTAGTCAAATAATGTCACCAAAATAAGTTATGATTTTTTCGCTGGCTGCTTTACAAATTCCATCAACCCACACTCCCACCAATGAAAGTGAGGAAGAGTCAAATCGGACACGAATGTACACAATGATTAAATCATTATTCAAAAGTAACAAATCCACAATTATTAATTTCTTGTTTTTATGTCATGATATATTATGGTTATGATAGTGTATATTTATCTCACATTCGGCTGGGAGTGCTGAAAGCAAGTAAAGTAACAAGCGAGAAGCGACGAGCGTTTGGTTCATTTTGGGGGCAATGGAACTATTTGACTAACGTCTCAGCGCTGGAGTTGACGTTAGAGCCAGATTTGTATTTGTAGAATTTTTA
>JABASD010002572.1:0-25636 GCA_019776165.1 Pogonognathellus flavescens
TGGTCGTATTGGTTGATTGGAGGGCTAGCTGGTAGTAAAGATTACTAGTAAACATTTTTAGGTCACAATAAGGAAAATTGCGAATTCCATCACAAAATCTACTGAAGAAAGACCAAATGAATGCGTACGTACTGAATATTACAGTGGAAATAAGCATTATTATGATTCTTCGTTGAACCTGTAGATAAGTAAATTTTGAATTATGAGAGGTTGGTATTAAAATTGTAAATGGTCATAGATGCGATTTATATTTCAAAACCAATTACCCTCCCGTAGCTGGTGTTTTGTCTGAGGAATTCTGGTTTCGGGATTGAATGATTTAAAGGATGCAGAAATATACCCCACTGGGAAAATAAATAAACAAATTGTTGTTGCATCCCCCCAACACTCAATATCCCGAAATTTGATTAAATAATTCATGCTATGCTTTGCTTAAAAGGTCGAAATATTCTGTTTTTGGGGATTGTGAAATATTTAGTCCATGGGAAACGGGGAAATATTTTGTCCATGAATAACGGGGAAATATTTTGTCCATAGGAAACGGGAAAATATATTTTCAATGGGGGATGAATGGGGAAATACCAGCGCCTGTACGAGAATGTAAATTGTATCTGTACATCAATATCAATCCACATTGTACTTTCCCTCAGGTTCGAATTGGGAGAGGTCCCAGCGTTATGGGGGACACAACACAAAAACAAGAGCATATTATTATTATAAAGGGCTTAGAGCTTATTTTGTCCGCTAAACCCATTTTTACCGACATCTGGGGACGGGCGAGGACACGTGCCCTTAGCTGTAGATACGCCCTTGCTTTAATGTGTGCATTTATCTTTCTACACAGATCGTTTTAATTGTGACTGTGGGTTGACTAGGGTTCAATTTATTTAATTTAATACATATTTAATATTTAATACATGGGGTGACAAAAAAATAAAAATTATTATGTTTACCTTTGCTGAAATTAGATTCGTAGTGGAAATGGGAAAGTAATTCAATATAGAAAATATTCTTCTTTGTTTGACCCAAACG
The DNA here is from genome assembly GCA_019776165.1 of Pogonognathellus flavescens. Classification (NCBI taxonomy): domain Eukaryota; kingdom Metazoa; phylum Arthropoda; class Collembola; order Entomobryomorpha; family Tomoceridae; genus Pogonognathellus; species Pogonognathellus flavescens. Next base: position 1,033 of record JABASD010002572.1, read on the forward strand.
ATATACGAAAATGTAAAAATGGACAGACAACTAGAAACCCTTGATCCAAGATTAAAAAGCATTTCCGGCTTTATTCTAATCTTTTCTGTTAATTCGCCACGAATACTGAGGACTGAGACCACTAACGCCATCAAATGCATGACTGCACACAATCCCTGTGAATATTTCAAATAGATTTCAAATAGAAGAACTGAAATAAAATATAGATCCAAAAATCTAAAGTATTAATGTATGGGTGCTTAATTTTAATTTTTCTAAGGTCATTACAAATATTTTAACCAACCCTATGAAACCAATGTGACTTTGCAACAAAGGACTTTCCATCGAATACAATTTTGAAAGGAGAGAATAACATGTAATAGCAGGAATTCAAAGTTAGATTTAAAATAAAGTGACGTAGATTTGATGGATTTTATTTCTGTTGAAGTAGTAAAGCAATTCTTCATTTCTTACACAATAATGCTGAAAAAGTCTAGGAAGAAAAATGTCAGTAGCTGGTTACATTTAGACAGACACTTCACATGCCTGTAAATTTATAGGTATTTATACATTTAATTTAATTATTGATTGATCATGCAAGTGCTGATTGATAAATGGCTAATATATAAAACCATTAAATTTACTGTCTGTTATAGAAAACTAATTCATCACAAATCCAAAATAATATCCTCGGTTATCGATTATATATGCACAATGAACTGAATGAACTCAATTGGAGGGTCCTGGGTCAGTTAAAAATAATATGCTTATGTTATGTTTGTCAAAAATACGTAACGTAAGTGCAAGATATAATTTTTACAAAACCATAAAAGTGTTGTTTATTTTCTTATTATATTTATAAAGCAATAATATGACTACTATATAATTGAATGATAAAATTATGGAATATCATATAAGTCAAAGTCAAAGAGACGAAAGTTAATGATACATATTTTAGAGCGGGCGGGGTGCATTTAGAATTGTTAACGCATGAAAGTAGTTAAATACTTTCACGAATTGTTTGTACGAATTAACTGAATCTTTAGACGCCCACCATGGACATGGACATGAAATGTATTGGTTAATCCATTCATACCCAAAATATCCTATCGAATAAACTAAATGATCCAACAATAATGAAAGCTTGTCCAAATATAAATGGTATAAATTGTGTGCATTGCATACGAAGGAGTACAAATAATTTTTTTTATTAATATGGCAAATGTATTTATTAATTATAATATTTGTGAAAGTGCACAAGTAATTCATAACCACGGACGTATTTAGTGGATTAGCTCGGGGAAGCGTGCCCCCTTTAATCTAAACTGTAAGTAATTTGTGTTATGGTGTGCTGTAAATAATATTTCAGTTCTTTCATATTCACAAATTCTAATTACACATCATTCTGTATTATTGTTGCTGTTATACCTAATGTTATCATAATTTACTTCCTGTGATTTGATTATTCATAGCAATTATTTGATAATGTGTAGGTAATTAGAAAATTAGTACACGTATGTCGAAGTAAGGTTTTTCTGTTGAAGCTGCACCATAATAATAACGTACGTGAGAAAAACTGAAAATATCTAGAACAATTAAATTGAAGCAATTATAATTATAAATCTGATATGTGATGAAACAATATTGTTGGTATATTAAAATTAATTTACAAGTTACATGCATAATAAAATTTGAGATATTGTTCTGACCGTTCCTATAAATCCGTAGGACACAGCGAAGAAGTAGCCTCCTCTAATCGCAATTGGCTCATCGACGGCTTTAAAATATTCAATGTACAGGAAATCCTGATTTTTTCCTTCCATAATATATTTATTTTTTCTTAAAAGCCAAGATTTAAAGAAGTTTGCCTGAAATCAGTCACTGTTATTATTTACAACAATCAACATTAAAATATGATCTAAAAAATACAGATGAAAATTATTAACACTACCTTGACTTTGGCTTCTGCACAAAACCACATCAGACAACAATGATTAGCAAAATACACGATCATTTGTAGCGAATAATTCCAATCTTCGGAATCTAGTAAATAAATAAGACTTCCGGCGAAAAATGGAACAGTTGTAAATATAATGGTGAGGAAAAGGGGACTAAAAACTTTATTTATTTTCTCCGTAAAATCTTTCATTTCGGTATAACTTTCACAGATCTGAAAAATGGCAGAAATTAATAATTCTCAGAGGATGGATCAAAATTATTTGCTTATAGGTAAATAAGTTTTCATTTATATTGTAATTCTTACTTCAACTACTGCAAGCGATGATAAGTTACTTTGATGGAATTTTAGAATTGTGTGAAATTCTTTGCAGTATTCATATACTGCGAAAGCGGATATCGAAGTTAATACCCAAATGTAATCTATCATAATCCATGAATATACTCGAAAAATAAGGTTAAATGCGACAACTGTCTTTACGGCATAAGTCATATCTTCCTCTTTCATGGTCGTATTGGTTGATTGGAGGGCTAGCTGGTAGTAAAGAATTACTAGTAAACATTTTTAGGTCACAATAAGGAAAATTGTAAATTCCATCGCAAAATCTAATGAAGAAAGACCAAATGCATGCGTATGTACTGAATATTACAGTAGAAATCAGTATTACTATGATCCTCCGTTCAACCTACGATATTAATAAATTTTGAATTATGAGTGGTTTTTAAAATTGTAAATGGTCATATATACGATAGATATTTCAAAACCAATTATCCTGAGGAATTCTGGTTTCGGGGTTAAAGGGTGGCTAATGATGTAAATGATGCAGAAATACCCTATATGGGAAAGTAATAGATGAACAATTGTGGTTTGCACCACCCCAACCCTCAATTTCCCGAACTTTGATTAAATGTTTCATGCTTTGCTTAAAAGGTCGAAATATTTGGTTTTTGGGAATTGTGAAATATTTTGTTCATGGGGAATGGGGAAAATTTTTTTTCGTCGGGAATCGTGAAATATTAGTTCATGGAGAACGGGGAAATAATTTGTCTATAGGAAACGGGAAAATATTTAATTTTGTCTGTGGGGACTGGGGAATATGGAAATACCAGCGCCTATACGATAATGTAAATTGTATCTGTAAGGTACATCAATATCAAACGTTTTTGTACTTTAATGCAGTGGCGCATCTAAGATTCGAATTGGGAGAGGTCCCAGCATTATGGGGGACACAAAAACAAGAGCATATAAAAAGAGCTTAGGGCTTATTTTGGTCGCTAAACCCATTTTTACCTTCATCTGGGAAGGGGCGAGGGCACGTGCTCTTAGCTGTAGATACGCCCTTGCTTGAATGTGTGCATCTATCTTTTTACACGGATCTTTTTAATTGTGAATTGTGGGTTTACGGGGTTTCATTTAGTTCAATACATATTATAAGGTGGTAATTTAAATATATTATGTTTACCTTTGCTGAAATTAGATTCGTAGTGGAAATGGGAAAGTAATTCAGTATAGAAAATATTCTTCTGTGTTTGACCCAAACGATATACGTAAATGTAAAAATGGACAGACAACCAGAAACCCTTGATCCAAGATTAAAAAGCATTTCGGGCTTTATTCGAATCTTTTCTGTTAATTCCCCACGAATACTAAGGACTGCGGCCACTGACGCCATCAAATGCATGACTGCACACAATCCCTGTGAATATTTCAAAAATATTTCATATTATATGAACTAAAATAAAATATTGATCCAAAAATCTAACGTATTATTGTATGGGTGCTTAATTTTTATTTTTCTAAGGTCGTTACAAATATTTTAACCAACCCTATGAAACCAATGTGACTTTGCAACAAAGGACTTTCCATCGAATACAATTTTGAAAGGAGAGAATAACATGTAATAGCAGGAATTACAAAGTTAGTTTAAAATAAAGTGACGTAGTTTTGATGGATTTTATTTCTGTTGAAGTAGTAAAGGAATTCTTCATTTCTTACACAATAATCCTTACAAAGTCTACAGGTCAGTCAAAGTTAAAGATAATAATTTTTAGGTGTATTATATTTGTCAAAAATACGTAACGTAAATGCAAGAGTTAATTTTTACAAAACCATACAAGTGTTTTTTATTTTCTTTATTTATAAAGCAATAATATGGTTACTACATAATTGAATGATAAAATTATGGCATATCATATAAGTCAAAGTCAAAGAGACGGCAAAAGTTAATGATACATTATTTTAGAGCGGGTGGGGTGCATTTAGAATTGTTAACTAATGAAAATAGTTAAATACTTTCATTGATTATTTGTACGAATTAAACTAAATGAATTTGCCGAATCTGTAGACGCCCATCATGGACAGGAAATGTATTGGTGTTGGTATGGTATGTATTCTCAATAATATCCACACCCAAAATATCCTATCGAATAAAGTATAAGTGATCTAACAAAAGTGAAAGTTTATCCAAATACCAATGGTATAAATTGTGTGCATTGTATACGAAGGAGTACAAATAAAATATTTTATTAATATCGCAAATGTATTTATTAATTATAATATTATTTGCTAAAATGCCTATGTAATTTATAACCAAGGACGTATTAAGTGGATTAACTCGGGGATGCGTGCCTGCGTGCCACTCTAGATTCTGCAAATAAGTTCTATCTCTACTGTGTGTGAGCTCCAACCAGATTTCTATAGGGTTCGTAAGCCATGGGTTGGATTTATAATATCATTATTTAGATTATTATGGAGATCAGTTATTTTCCATCGTCATTAAGTTTATTACATCACGACAAATTATTTTTTATTTATTAATGCTGTCTCAATTGAGAATGCCTTTTAGACACAGTAAATTACATCAACGAAAATTAAATGTCTAATTGTAGAATTAATAGCTATACACAGTCTTCCATGTTCTGCCGTCAACTTTCTTGTTTGACGCAATCTGTAGTTAAGCGTGTTGCCGCAGCTGTACCATAATAATTGTATAACTTACAAAAACTGAAAATATCTGTAAAAAATTCACCTTCTCAATTTATTCATTATTCATTGAATCAGATATTATAGTATAATAATAAACATGGTCAGAAGATTCAATTAATCATGAATTACAAAATTATTGCTCTAACCGTTCCTATAAATCCATACGTAACTGTGAAGAAGCGACCTCCTTTAAGACCAATAGGCTCGTCTGCAGCTTTCAAATACTCAATTTGCAGAAACTCCATATTATGCTGCCCTTCTTTTCTAGTGTTATTATTCAGCAACCAAGGTCTAAATTGATTTGCCTAATATGTATTAAGGAAAAACAATCAATATTTAAGTATTTGAATACCTTGAATAAATAAATGAATAATTTAATTAAGCATTCTCACATTATATAAAAATTAATAACAGTTTGAAATCACCTGATATGCAGCTTCTGCGGAGAACCACATTGACAAACAATATAAAATGAAGTATCCGAAAATTGGGATTGGGGATATCCAAGTGCTCGAATCCAGAAAGTAAGGTATACATTCCGCAAAAAAGGGGATAATTGCCAAAACAGTTATAAGTAGAATTGGGCTCAAGACTTTGTTAATTTTTTCAGTAAAATCTTTAAGTTCTGAATAGCTTTGACAAATCTACAACAGTACAGAAAATATGTTTATAATTTTATGTAGCACTTTTAATTATGAACAATGTTTTCCAATTTCTTACTTCAAATACAACAAAGGATGATAATGCGCTTTTGTGCGACTTCAAATTTTCATGAAACTCTTTGCAATATTGATATATTGCAAAAGTGGTTAACAATTCCAAGACCCACACCAAATCGACCAGGGCCCATTGATACCAACGGAATATTATGTTTATTACAACAATTATCTTTAGGGTATGCGTCATATCCGTTTCTTCAATAACTGTATTGCTAGGGCGGAGACATACTTGATACAGAAAATTGCTTGCATAAATTTTTAAGTCGCAGTTGCCAATGTCGCTGCAAAATGTAGTCGAGAAGAACCAAAAGAATGTATATGAACTAAAAATAATTATGAAAAGCAAAATTCCAACGATTCTTAGACGGGTCTAGCAATAGAAAGTAAAAATTAGAACCTTTTTCTCCAAGATATCAATATTTAAAAAATTACTGGTTTCTTAAATTGCTATAATTTCTTAAAACCCTGTAAATACCTAATATAATATAATAATTGTTAATTGTACAAATAATTAAATTAGTAGAGTACGATTACCTTTGATGAACGTAAGTCACTTTTATTAATTGGAAAGTAGTTCAAAAATGCAAATATTTGTTCATTTTTGAACCAAACTGTATAGAGAAATACATGATAATATAAGTAGCTTGAAACTCTTGACGCAACTGCAAAAAGGATGTCTGGTTTTGATAAAATACGGTCTGTTAGTACTCCACGAATGTTTAGTGTAGCGACCATAGACCCAATTAAATGTAAGAGTCCACATAAACTCTATAATTACACATGTTTATCATTTTTATTTTTATTTATATCTCATCTCAAAAAATATATATAATAATATCAAATGTATTTATAGAGTAGAAATGATTAACTCTATCTAACCCGTTGAATGCAGTTAGAACTTTTAACAAGCAATTTTCCGTCAAAATCAATTTTGAATGGGCAAAACAACATATAATAACAAGTATTAATATATATTTTGAAATACAGTGCTATTAGCTTGACAGATTTTACTTGGGTTGGTGATGTTGGGTCTAATACTCGGAAATTAGGAGGGGGTGATATAATTGAGTTATCCATTTTTTGAGTCTAAATACCCACTATAAGATTAACGATGACCACTGACAAGCAAATCGAAAAATGTTTCATGTGATTTGCTTGGCAAAGAAAATTGACATATAATAACTAATAACTTGTTTGTACTTATGTCAATTATTTATACCAGCATAAATTGCCCATTAATGATTCATATCCAATTACTTACTCAGCGTGACAGGGAGGTAAATGCACTGGAAATCGTATTGATTCCACACAATAACTGTCATGCTGCTAAACAAGAGCGTATCTAGAAATGTACAATAAGGGGCTCAAAGGCCAAAAAATGTCAAAATTTGCGGAATAAGCGCTGTGAGTCCGTACGTAGATACGCCATTGCTGCTCACTCGCTTGAATGCTTAAAATGCAAACATTTTTAGTGCTTCACTTCAGGTAGAAATTCAACTATATTATAGACAAGGATGTGTCTACTTTAACTATAGGGCAATATAGGGACACCCATCCTTTTCAAACTCCGAAAAAATTATTTAAGAAGTTATTCGCAGGCGAAGTTCGCAAAAAAGCCCATTTTGTGCCCTCGTTTCCCAGATTTCAATCCTTTTGTTGCGCTCTTGATTACAGATACTAGGTACCAGCGTGGTTGCAAAAGATGCAGCAATACATAATAAATGGTACAAACTTTTGCCACGTCAATTAAAAACAACATACCTAATAATAGTACGGTTATCAATATTTTCCATTAGAAATCATCTCTATAGATTTTTATTATGTCCAGTCCAGGTAGGTTGTCTTTTTGGCAGCTTCATTCGTTTTGCAAAATGAAATACTTGATTACACATAATTCGTCGTGGGACATTGTAATTATTAAGCAACATTATAACTTTTAATTGGGTATAATATTTAATCACTTGAAATCGATCCTTTCTTAATTACAACAATTTTAAAATTAGGTATTGATTTTAATCTTACCCTATGCCATAAGATTCCTTACTGAACAAGGGTGTACTATTTACTTTCGCAAAAGAACCTTTTATGCAAATCACTTTTTATCCAGTACCCCAAGCATAAAAATAATTATGATCATCGATATAACACCGTACTTTAAGTTCAGCATACCTACGCAAAATAGCTTACAATATTATCTCTACCCTATTAGTTCTTTGCTTGAAAATCCCGAAGTCAAGACATTAAATTCAATTACGGTCTTTGATATAGTGTAGTTTTTTATAATGTATTAAATCTAGTAAATCTACGCATGTTAAATACATATTATATCTAACTTGCTTTAGACTCGCATATGTAATTGAAGAGGTTCAAGTACAAGGTACTGTACAATTCACAACTATATATTTTATGGCACAATGGTACTCCTATAATACTTCCATATTTTAAATTGTTGCCTCTTGTTTCCAGGGGCGTAACTAAAAAATTGTAATGGGGGGCTCAAGCCGTTTAGGGGGAGCTGAAAGTCTAAAAAACGTCAAAATTGACTGACAACAACATCTGACAACCCCTTTTTTCCGGAATTTGGGGGGGGGGGGCATCAAGTCCTGTGAGTCTATACGTATTACGCCCTTGCTTGTTTCTACATCTGCCAGAACATCCTAATGAGTTTGGAGTTACATACCTACCTTCCAGACTGCCCTTCAACTCAAGGACATCAAGATTTATTTATGTAATCGAGAAAGTCTTTCCAGTTGTGTTGTGATTCTTAAATTAATTACTTAAGGTGCTTCTTATAATATACTTTTATTGTGCCAGATGAGAGAGATGAGAAAAATAAACATACTTTGCTTCAACTTGTTTGTGGGTATAGGATAGAGATTAGCTCTTTTGCACAACCCATGGATGAAGGGTTGTGCAAAATATTAAATTTCACAAAATTGCATGCATTATGTCTCTGTAAGAAAGATATTCTATACTATATATTGAATGACATGGGTTGTTATGTGTTATAATAGCTTCTGTCATATATGTGTATGTATAAATATATAGACTGTAATAAACTGAATGATAATAGTGTGTATGTAGAGTTATAAATTACCGTATGCAATAAAGCCCTATGCAATATTACCCTATGCGATATTTGAAACTTAGGTACATGAAAGATAAATAAATTGCATTTAAACACATGCTCTTAGGACTTCGATAAAACAGGTTCTGCATTAAATTCTGCTACATAGAATTGGGTTAAAAATTCTCTCACACATTTGATTTCACATTAAATACAATTAACTTGTTATTTCCATTAAATCTGAAGATATGCATAAGTGTACGAAACAATCCTTAGTCGAAGGGGACTACAAAAATTTAAGAATCAGGTTGATAGCTCCTGAAGACTACGATAAGGTATGTGAGCATATTGCTGAACATTACGTTAGGGACGAAACGACTTCGCATCTTCTTGGCTGGAGTCAGAAATTTGCAGATGAAGTTAACTTGGCCGTAAGAATGGTGCTACCGCAGAATATGAGCTTCTTGGCAGAAGACAAAGAAACAGGAGAGGTAATTAAGTGTCAACATTTGCAAGAAAAATGTAATTAATATTAATTTCAAATGTTTTTATATTTTAATTCATTATTCATTTCTTTAATTATATAATGTTCTTCAATATAATCTAATCCTACTTAAAATCAACTAAAATTACGCTATATTATATAGAGCAAGAGCGTATCTACGTATGGCGTATCACTGCCCCCCCCACCCCCCCCCCCCCCCAACATTAAGAAAAAATTGATCAATTTGACATAATATTATTTGAGTTTTTTACATCTACACCTCACAAGCTCCCATTTCAGAATCCTAAATACGCCCGTTTTTACTTAAAAAATATAATACTCATCCCTATAATTTAGATAAATTTTTATTTCGAGATCATGCTTCAGAAAATGAAACCTATTTGATATTAATTATTAATTACAGATTGCTGGTGTCAGAATCACATTTCATCATACAAAAGACATAACATTTGATCATTTGGATATTACGACTCGGGGTGCCAAATTGTTTTTTAAGCTCGTCGGAGATATTATAACTTTAGCAGATGTTCCGACTCGGTATGGAATTGACAACTGGGCGGAATTTCTTGTTGCCTCTACGAATTCTAAGTATAGAAACATGGGACTAGCTGGAGAATTTTATAATCGGTCTTTAAAATTTCTTGCACAAGAAGGTTTCAAACACGCTCTTGTAGTTGTGACAAGTCCTTACACCAAAGCAGCTACGAAGAGAAGAGAATTTGAACAAGTAGCCAGAATTGACTATGACAAATTCTTTGACTTTGATGGCAATCTCGTCTTTGATCCAAAAATAATTACTTCAGAACATTTTGCCCTCACAATGGTAAAAACAATTGAATAAGTGTTGTAAAATGAGAGAAATAAAACAACATTATTTTCATGATTCAATGTAATAACAGATTACTTATTCCGATTTTTGTTAGTTTCATGTTTCATGTAAAGGGGAAAATAACTTACACCTCGTACGTTGCAATTTTGCAATCACACTAAAGGAAAAATTTATCATTTTAGCAATCTTGTCAAAAAATTAATAGTACAAATATAGATAGTGAATCATTTGGAAGCAGCAGGAAAGGAAACGTAAAGTATCTCATTGTCAGATATGTGTTAGCAAAAATTGATACAAAATCTCATTTCCTAATTAATTTATATTTAGATACCATTAAAGTCTATACAAAGTTCTAAGTATCTAATTTAGCGTAAATAATGCCTATCTAAGACATTTTTGCCGGTCTGGTCTGGTCAGTCTGAGTGTTTTTTAGTAATTTTCGCAGTAATAGTTTCAGGGTAGCATAATAAAGTAACACATTTTTGAAACGTGACCAACTGTAGTGAGGAAAACAAAATAAATAATTGTCTGCTAAACAAAGAGTAGCACAATAAATGACAAATATAAAATAATAATGAGCCCATAGTGCATGCTGTGTGGTAATGCCAAAAACAAAAAATCTATTGTTTTGTCTGCTTAATATTTGTAAAGAAATATTTCAACCACAGTTTCAACTACAGTTGATACAACTTCAGTAGATCATGGGGGTTAGACATAATAAGTAGATAAATAAAATTCATATAACCACTTTATAGCATAAGCTTTAATTGACAACAGTGGGCATACACACAAGTATGTAGAATCAGATGAACAGCAAAAAATTGAGCCTATAATATGGATATAAGCTTTTTGCCTTATCAGTTCATATACTTCTATCTGTCAAGTTCCTTTTTTCAGACTGCTCTTAAACTCAAGGACATTCAAAACATATTACTGTTGTATAACTGTGAGAAAGGTCACTCTATATGTACCCTACATAAAGTATAAATCAATTTATAAAGTGATAAAATGTCCATTAAATTACATAACTCGTTAAAGTGCAGGAAATAGCAATTTCATCACTATCTGGAATCTGGATAAATACATTTCAAGATGTATAAGTAGCATAGTGTAAATGTAAACAAGGTGTGTGTCTAGCTATAAGTGGCTCTGTATGCAATGTACATCTACGTGTACCCGTGAACGGAACGGAGTATGGACAGGTTATCCATATAATTGGATATTCCACATGTACATGCGTGGATATTTTTTGCTCTCTTCTGCATGCAGTCCATAAGAAGATAAAATAGTGAGACACCCACACACGCTTCTTTTATTGTCAGTATTTTGTTGCAGTTGCATGGGCATAGTCTACACTATAAAAGCCTAATCAAGTATATATTACACAAATATTAATTTTTCCTATTTTGAAACGAAAGTGAAAAATATGCATACGTGTACTAAGCAGTCCTTAGTTGAAGGGGATTTTAAGCAGTTTCGATTCAGAAAAATAGTTCCTGAAGACTACGATAAAGTATGTGAACATATTGCTGAAAACTTCATAAGGGGAGAACCAACTTCTCAACTCCTTGGATGGAGTCAGGAATTTGCTGATGAATTTAACTTGGTAGTCAGAATGGTGCTCCCACATAACATGAGTTTCTTGGCCGAAGATAGAGAAACAGGAGAGGTAAATAATTGCAATTGTTAAATTATTGTTATGGAAGAAACGCATCAGTATATTTCTCTTACATGCAAACAAACCGAACAAACGCATCATCTTTTAATCTTAGATATTTTATTATTCTATATATTATCAATTAACAATTTGTAGATTACAATAACTTGCACTGGCTAATAATTTCTAGCGAAACGATTAAAAAGATTGAAATATTGCGATTTGAATCTTAAGATTAAATGAGAATTCACATCTTTCAAACTGTATCAGAGGTTTAAATAATTTCTATAAGGATTGAGATTATTTTCTCTGCCAAGCGAAACTAACTTTGATACTACTTGATAAGTACTGGGAATAAAAGGGTTGATTAATAGTTCAAATTCGAAATTAAATTGCAGATTGCTGCTGTTAGAGTTACTTTCCACCATACGAAGGGTACAACGTTTGACAATCTGGACATTAAAACTCGAGCTGCCAAATTGCTATTTAAGCTCATTGAAGAAATTGAATCATTATCGGAAGTTCCGTCTCGATATGGAACTGACAACTGGGCAGAATTTCTGGTTGCTTCTACTAATCCTAAGTACAGAAACGAAGGGCTAGCTGGAGAATTTTATACAAGATCGTTAGAGTTCTTGAAAGCCGAAGGATTCAAACATGCCCTTGTTGTTGTAACAAGTCCGTATACTAAAGCAGCAACCAAGAAAAGAGGCTTTGAGGAAGTAGCAAGGATTGATTATGACAACTTCTTGGACTTCGAAGGTAAACCCGCATTTGATCCAAAGGTAGTAACGCCAGATCATTTTGCGCAATGTATGTTCTTAAAAATTCATTGAGATTTGTATAAATATAAACTTTGCACAAAAATATGAATAAAATCAGCGATAGTATTAGTAATTTTCAACAAATATTTTTTGATTTATTAGAAGAAGCATAATACAAAGCATATTTTCCCCAACTTGCCAAGTATTTTTCAACATAATATATAAGTATATTATTAAGCAATTAAGCATAGCAAGCACACTATAGATTTCATAATATCTATTATAATTGCACCATTTGCAAGGCAGAATTTTTTATGGCATTTATATATTTTTTGGTATGTTTTTTATTATTAGGTATAAGTAAATTAACTGAATCTTACTTGAGAATTATGTAAACACTTGTGTATAATACAAATAGTTTCATGTTTTAGTAGTAACAGGGTTAACAGAAATGGTCCTTTATATATTATATCTTCATGATTATTTAGAACATAATGATCTAAGTTAGGGATTATTTAGCATATTTTGCAAACTTGCTGCTAAGTTGTAAATTACGTTACCGAAAATGAATAATTTTACCACATAGCCACACATACGTAGTAATTCATTAAAATCATCATAGCATTTCCCACTGTTTCCGGTCTGACAGGATTCGGTCCAAGGTGCAACGATATGAAGTTTAAGGTGCGTAAACGTTTTAACAACATCGGTCTGTTTGGACTATCGTTTGACAAATATATTCTGAATGCATGAAGGAATTCTTTCGAAGTAGGATACAGTTTTGACATGGTATTGAACATTCGGAACATCTGAGTTTCAAAAATAGATTTAAAAAAATACCAAAAAATAAAAATACTTATTAATACATATTATTGTCTTTAATTTGGGAAACGCAATAAATTATATATAGTTAGAATATGTGACTTACCATGTACATGCAAGTCATACAATCTTCCAGGTAGAAAAATACCGCTAGAAAATCCGTGTCTGGTAGTCTGAGGAGTTGAATAGCGCAAAACACAGCGGAAATAAATTCACAGTATCCGAAGAAATGGACACCCATGCATCTATTACCGCACCAGGCATTCAATTGCTCTACAGCAAGCATTAAATGCCTGTAGTCAGCAACAAGATCGGTTGCACAGTAAAGAGTTCCTGGTGCAATTTCTGCTGGGTCAAATTTCATGTTCTTTGTCGCACCAAGTTCTTCCTCCACAACTTTATTCTGTTGTTTCACCATCTTCTTGAATTTAGTGTTATCGTTTTCAAATGAATTAATGGTTTTGTGCGAAAGTGTGTACATTACTGCTGTCATTGCCTCAACGAGGTGTGTCAACTCTATTGCGTTGATAGAACTGATGCAAACAATGCTCGCATACAAATTCCATCCTACAAAAATAAACGCACATTCATGTGCTGCAAAAAGGGCCCGTAAAACAAAATTGTCCTCTTCCAAAATTGAGTAAGTATACACAGCGTATTTTGGAGACACCCAGAACTGGAAAACCAGGGATACACAGCCAAAAATAACGAAACACCTGAAAAATATTTTCAATTAGCAAATTACACATAATCTCTAAGTCCCTACTAACTTATTTGTTCTGCTTAGCAAATCGGATTTACTGATAAAAATGGTTCTTACGAATGCAATATTAGGATAAATTTTATTTTCTTGTGTATGATTTGATAAAGGTTGGATGGTCTGCCAAGTTTTCTAAAAATTTCATTTTCGATTTCCCACATAGCTTTTAAAACCTCAAAGAACGGATATTTCATCCAAATTCTGTACTCTTGAATCTGTTCGCAGGCCATCATGAGCCACATCAAAGCAGAAATTTTATCAAGGAAAACAACTGGAAGAAAGACCTGATTAATACAAAGAATCAAAAAGACCGTTTTGATCACGTGATTCGCTTGTAGAATGAAGTAAATTATTTTTCCAATAAAACGTGATGTTTTTAAAGTAAGTTTTTCATTTTTCGGTTTTTGTACTGTTGTGAGAGATACACCCAGAAGACTTAAAGCGTTAACGACCTTTCGCTGGTACGCTGTGTATTCTTCCATGTTGAACTCGTTTACTTTGTGGTGCCTCGATATTTCTCTTTTATACCGGAAAATATAACAACTCTAGACTTGTCGTCGTGTGTCTGGTTGCAGTTTAATTAGTGTTTTGAAAATTTCCTTTTTGACAACATTATTAATTGTTAATTTTCCTGAATACAGATGTGCCTCTTTCCGAAGTATGGTCTCAATTTTAATAATTTTAAAGAATGGAATGGTCATGGGTTTAATGGCAGTTTTCTTAATGCTTTCTGGAGAATGTCCATGCTAAAAGATGTATGAACATTTGCAATCAAAGTCATTACAAGCTCAAAGTAGAATTTTGTATGTACGAAATGGAGAAAATCTAAACCTAAAAAATCTAAAATGCGAAAACCTTCGATGGCCATTTAAAAAGCAAAGAAACAGCAGTACCTGTCTTAAGCAACCTATTCTCTATACCTTCTCTCCCAATTTCTTTAGGCATTCTGCGCACTATTGATTGAGCAATCATCATATCACGTGGTAAAATTAATTTTTGTATGACATATGAATTTACATTTTTTATGAGCAACTTGAGCGTGGACTTATTTGCTAAATTACTATTGCGGAAAGCTGGAAAGGGGTGATTAATATTGAATGTAACTCTTTCTGCCAGAAAATAAACATGTAAACTTTACAACTTGATAAAATCGGCAGGGCAGAAATTTGAAACTATATACCTTTTACCTTACCAATATTTAACCAAATCACAGGGAATTACCTATGATACAAATATAAGTGAAGTGAAGGTAGTGAAGTATTTTATGATATTATTTCGCATCAGTTAAATGAGTGAATTTATGTAAATAGCACACAACAATCAATTCAAAAAAGGCCAAAAGCACAAAATATTATGTTTAATTGGTCACAATTACAATTAGCGAATCTAATTATGTATACAAAACCGACTTAATAAAGACAGCAACATTAAGTTACATACAATGCTGGGACCATAGACAAGGACGTACCGAGGGGAGGGGAGCACTGGAGGCATGCGCCCCCAAAAGCCACTTTATAAGTCGTTCCCCCAAAAGCCACTTTATAAGTCGTTCCCCCAAAAGCCACTTTATAAGTCGTTCCCCCAAAAGCCAATTTATAAGTCGTTCCCCCAAAAGCCACTTTATAAGTCGTTCCCCCCAAAGCCACTGCATTAGGTCGTGTCCCCAAAGAAAAATCCTGGGTACACCCTTCACAGCTATTAAGGTGATGAAAAGCGGTTGATTTTGCCTACTTGTAGGAGAAGTGGGAATTGGGACACTAAAAGCAGGATAGAAACAAGTGACCGAAGTTATATTATTATTTAGTAAACCAAGATCAGTGAACTGTATACAAATGACAACAGCATTTGTGTAATGATTTGAAAAATGAGAAAAGGTACAGGTCATCACAACACACTGTGTACTTAACGCATAGGGATAGAGAAAATTATACCTATCAGATAATACTAATATTATAACAGTGAAAGAGTCAATAGAGAAGGGTGTACCCTGAATGTTTCTATTAAAGTGGCTTTTGGGGGCAGAACCGCGCGCAACAACCCCAAAAAGGGGTTATTTGCAGCCTTCGCCTCCAAATATAACCTCTTTTTCAAAAATTGGAGGGAGGTACGTCACCCAGGGCTCTTGCCTCTGTACGTCCTTGTTAACAGACACGATCTTTTATATTCTTCACAATTATTTAGTATTTAGTACATGATGATCTGTAGCTTGGGATTATTTAGCTTAAGCCTGTAGCTTCAGCAAGCTTGCTACTAAAATTGTTACCTTCAGAAAACGAATAATTTTACCACATAGCCACACATACGTAGTAATTCATTAAAATCATCATAGCATTTCCCACTGTTTCCGGTCTAACAGGACTCGGTCCAAGGTACAACGCTATGATGTTTAAGGTGCGTAAACGCTTTAACAACATCGGTCTGTTTGGACTATCGTTTGACAAATATATTCTGAATGCATGAAGGAATTCTTCCGAAGTAGGATACAGTTTTGACATGGTATTGAACATTCGGAACATCTGAGTTTTAAAAATAGACTTTTTTAAATTACTTACTTATAATATAATCTCCAATTTGGGAAACGCAATAAATTATAGTTAGAGTAGGCGACTTACCATGTACATGCAAACCATGCAATCTTCCATGAAGAAAAATACCGCTACAAAATCCGTGTCTGGTAGTCTGAGGAGTTGAATAGCGCAAAATACAGCGGAAATAAATTCACAGTATCCAAAGAAATGGACACCCATGCATCTATTACCGCACCAGGCATTCAATCGCTCTACAGCCAGCATTAAATGCCTGTAGTCGGTAACAAGATCGGTTGCACAGTAAAGAGTTCCAGGCGCAATTTCTGCTGGGTCAAATTTCATGTCCTTCGTCACACCAAGTTTTCCCTCTGCAACTTTTCTCTGTTGTTTCACCATCTTCTTGAATTTAGTGTTAACGTTTGCTAATGAATTAATGGTTTTGTGCGAAAGTGTGTACATTACTCCTGTCATTGCCTCAATGATGTGTGTCAACTCTACTGCGTTGATAGAACTGATGCAAACAATGCTCGCATACAAATTCCAAGCTAGAAACATAAACGCCCATTCATGTGCTGCAAAAAGTGCCCGTAGAAAAAAATTGTCCTCCTCAAAAATGGAATAAGTGTACAGAGGGTATTTAGGAGAAGCCCAGAACTGGAACACAAGGGATGCACAGCCAAACATAACGAAACACCTGAAAAATATTTTCATTTAGCAGTTGCACGCAATTGAAGTTCGTAACATATTATTTGTTCTAATACTAAATCGAAAAAATGGTTCTTACGAATGCAATATTGCGATAACTTTTATTTTCTTGTACACAGTTTGATGAATGTGGGATGGTCTGCCAAGTTTTCTAAAGATTTCATTTTCGATTGACCACATAGCTTTTAAAACCTCAAAGAAGGGATATTTGGTCATCCAAATTCTGTACTCTTGAACCATTTCGCAGGTCATCATGAGCCACATCATAGCAGAAATTTTATCAAGGAAAACAACTGGAAGAAAGACCTGATTAATGCAAAGAATCAAAAATACAGTTTTGATCACGAAATTCACTTGCAGAATGAAGTAAAGTATTTTTCCAATAAAATGTGATGATTTTAAAGTAAGTTTTCCATTTTTCTGTTTTTGTACTGTTGTAAGAGATACACCCAGCAGACTTAGGGCGTTAAAGACCTTTCGCTGGTACTCTGTGTATTCTTCCATGTTGAACGCGTTTACTTTGTGGTGCCTCGATATTTCTCTTTTATACAGAGCAAAATAACAACAATTTTAATAATTTTCAAAAATGGGATGATCATGGGCTTAACGACTGGTTCTTCTTATTGCTTTCCTGTTTCCAGAATTTGCATGCTAAAGATTTATGAACATGGCAAACAAAGTCATTACAAGCATAAGGTAGAATTTTGTATCTTTATTCTTAATATGCCGTCCATCAGTTGACAGTTGTGAAAACCTCCAAAGGCCATTTAAAATGCTGCTAACCTTTTTGTCTGCAGAATTGATACTGCTAGAAACTAGAAACAAACAGTAGTATAGTAGATCGAATATCTTATACCTGTCTTAAGCAACCTATTCCTCTAAACACATTGTATCATAATGTCTGTAAGGAATTATGTACAATATTGATTGATCATCGTATTGATTGATAAAATACATTGTAGGAATATCATGTGAATTTTTATTTTTTATGAGCAAGGAAAGTTGTACTGTGAATGTTGGACAATAATTTTAAATTAATTATACCATTGTGGAACGAACGGGTTTATTTAATACTCTTTCAGCAATTCACAATGATTGTTCCGTTGTTCGATTCAATAAAGTATATCCATTATCCATATTATTTTAAATACCCGTCTTAAATTAATAAACAATTACACAAACACAACGCTTCTTCAAATTACTGTAACTGATTATAGCAATTTGCGTATTGAGACGCACTTTGCATGCACGAATGGTAAATCGCAAAGATAGCATAATCTAATAATAATTAACAGAAGTAGGGGACTCTAGTTATGTACGTGCCGGTGTGCGGTCTTACTGTAGTACTCAGTTAAATATTATATTGACGAATTCATGTCATTGCCTTGTTTTGCACTAATAATCTGTAATTTTAAATAGGCTAACATAAATGGCTATAACTAATAACTACAATTTATTGAACCAATACAGACTACACTACAGACTGTACACTTCGAAACTTTACTAGATTAAAGCATGCTAGTAACCTGGTTTGAATATTAAAATCCATGTCTTGCGAAGCGACAACTTAAACTTCCTTGTCCCTTACACGAACATAATATGAAGATTATCGTTTAATGGCTAAAGCATCTTTCCTTTTATATAGCTTGTTGTTCTTTCGAGTATGACCCATCAAATTAACGTTATTTGCGCTGCGTATGTAGTATTGGTAATAAATTTAAGCTATAAACCACGATAAACATTTTGACAAATTACCTTTCTTACTAACATAGGTAAATTACCAATTATTTCCATCTATTTATTTATTTATTTATCCCAGGTAGACTATACCTTTTTAATTTGTTCATTGCAATTCTTTTACCACCTGCAAGCAAACAAATGCAAGATATACCTACAGCCTTTACCTATACGGTATTTACATCAACATCATTGATGCATGTATATATATCAGTTAATTTCTGTAAGCATGTCATTCATCTCAAAATCTCAACCTAGCTAAAAATAATTTGTGAACCAGTTTGATATACATTAATATGTAATTGCTTATTGTCTGTGAATCAAATTATTAGATAAATACGTTCTTTTCATTTGTCGCTTTTTATGGACATGATAATGAAAATAAATCAGTATAATAGCGAATCCCACGATTCACAACTCGTACAACTTAATACCTTTATCTACAGCGTAGATACACAATACACAATGCCACAAGACTTTCATCTTTCTATTTCATTCACACATCACTTCACTTCCATTCATTTTCGTCTTCTGCTGACGCACGAAAATATTTTTACCTTCTTCTTCCTTGCTGCGGTGTGTGTAAATAAATACGGCTGTCTGCAGTAATAACTACAATAACACGACCCCGTTATATTATAATAGTAATATGCAACCCTCAAGTCACGTCAGAAATGCAGCACATACAGTATATGTATACTGTATCTGTATACTACATACCTATACCTACTTACATACATTCGAGGAATAATGAAAGGCTTCGCTATGTAAGCTTTTCAATCAACATCCCTACACTTAAAAACACTATTCGATTGTTATTATTGCGAACACAGCGCACTGCATGCATGCAAGTGCTAAAAACAGATCTAATTGTAAGATGAGATCCCCAGTGTATTCTCAAAGTTAATCCCATGCACCATAAGCAAAGTCGGCATGTGAGATTAATAATTTGAAAGTGGGATTTACACACGTTGGCTATAGGTTGTTGGTTACCGAAAATGAAAGGAGGATGCAATTTTAATGTTGAGCTATGAGAGGGAGGAGGTGTTGTTGTAAATCTCAATGAAAATTGCGTACCTACTTTTAAGATCAAGTTGAATGTTCATATAGTACAGAGAGTCCCAAGACAAGAAGACAACCGGATACCATTCACTATATAAATCATCATACCAATTCACAAATTCATTCACTTACGTATGGACAGTTAGCCTGTAAACAACAACAAAATTAAAGTAAGATTTACAATCAAGTTTTAATCATAATAATTTAATTATCATTAGATCCTTTCTCTACAATTTTTAAATTAACCAGTGTAATTGTAATTTTATCATTTACATAAGTTAAGTAGATCTTTCTAATTTGTTTTGTTTGTTAATGTATAGAAAAAGCTGTACTGCTACTTAAACCCGAATTACCATATCAGAATGGAAATGAAGCAAGTTATAAAAGTCGTCATTGCCTCAATTGCGGTGGCACAATTGATAAATCATTCAGATGCAGACACCACCATGAGATTTGAACCTCTTTTCATGACACCAGTCAGAAGCATGCTGTCCATGGCTCAGAAATTAAGTCCAGTGTATTTACAAAATCGGAACGGGATTGTTAGCGTGGGCATGAAACCTATAATGCCGCACATACAAGAATCTACGACTACAATGTTAAGTGGCATTTCGCAAGCAATTCAGAGAGTCAGACATGGATTTCTTTACAGTCTGATGGGCAGACCGCAAACGGAGGTAACGTCTGAGAAAAAAACTAAAAAATCTAGTCACTAAATTATCACTTCGGTGTTATAAGAAGAAAATTCATTAACAATATTTTTATACATTGTAATTTGTACAAATGTCTTGTTTAGTAATTTCTATGAAATATTTTGGTGTATTTGTAAAACCACCTTTGCTCTTCACCTACCTATGTACAAAGTGTATGTGCTGCTACTGTCAAAAGTAAAGTTTAACAATAAACTGTTTTGTATTCATTGTCTGCTGTTATTGAAGCATTTATAATAATTCATGGTAATTTCTTAAACAAGCTAACTAGAATTTTCCACTTAGCTTGTTCTCAGTTCTAAACAGATTTTGTTGCAATACTGAAAAACGGCACGTGCACAATAATGATTTATATACGGAAAGAATAAATGTAGATGTGTGTATTGCTAATACGTAACGATGAGATATGCAAAAGTTTACAAAATTGTTTACATTCATACATTCATTCATATTCATGCAAACATTCATACAAATTACAATTGGATAGAATTTTTGCACAATTGAGAATTATACAGTTATTTTCTTCAATTGAATATTTTTCCTGTGCTGAATGATTTGTACTAAAAAGTACATGTCTTTGGTGGGCATTCAATTAATACTGCATACCTTACCAGGAACTACTGATTACTTTTTAAGACAAGAAAGAACTAGCATTGGGCATAACTGCATTACTGCATATCAGAGACTGTTTAGAGATTTGACGGGTAACAAGGAAAAGTTAAGCCAAAAAAATCTGCCCACGCTAGAAGTTTAAAAGTGAGTGTTTTATTCATTCATCCTGTGTGTGTAGGCAGACAGAGTTCAGGGTTATTATAGCTTTCATATTGTCAATTGTGCTCTTCCCATTCTAAATCTGCCATGTTCTATAAATAAAATGTCTCGGAAATGACAGGTGACAATGCCTTTGTGCGTCATTAGTAGATCTCATTAAGAAACAATAGGTTCATTAGTAGGAAATTAGTTTTATATTCAGTCTGTATCTCTATGTACGAATAAAAGAAACATACTGTGATACATACTAGTATTACCCAGATACATAGATATTTTACACAGACATGGCCAATGCTCTTTCCAAATGGTCAGAAAATTGTTTCTTAGCGTGCCTAAGTCTCATTTCCTTTTTAATTTTGTTTTCGGTCACGGCTCATGTACTAAAACTACAAAATGTGTGTGCAATTCAATATACATGATGCTACTACCCATATAATAACACAATATACCTATAGATACAATATATACATAATATTATTATGAGTATTAGAACAAATATGTACATGCATAGACTGTTTGCACAAGTCTATATAGCTAGAGCTTAATGTGAATGGTGCATGATGTATCGTACCATCGGGAAACCTAATTGAATTACTATCAAAGCTGAGTTTGTAAGAAGTAAAAGTTTGCAGACAATATTATGAATATAGAATATACAAGCACCTCTTCGCTGAATACTTACAAACAAGCATGACAGATCCGTGTAACACATTCAATTAGGTACTTTATTGATAGTCTTAGCAAAACTACACACAAGAAAGAAAAAGGAGATCATAAATCTATCATAACAAGTTGAACATATCGTTTCATTTTATAAACTGAATGTTCTAATAATACATTTGATTCATTGCACTAGATATTGTATGTGTGGCAATCGTATATTATTTCTTTTTGGGCTACCTAGTTAGTTTTAGGTTAGAATTAATATTCATAGTGGAAGTACCTAGGCAGATCTAGATATTTTGTGCAGGGGCAATGTGTAAGTGAAATTGGAGCTTTGGAGCTAAACGAAAGGGTGGTCTTCTCTCAACTCATCTTCAGATATTTGGGTGTCACATCGCAATATCATCTGACTTGATCACTCTGAGCAGAAGTATATGAACACCCACAGTCTCTTCTTCCCTGTTTCCAATATATCTATACTGAAAAACTTTTGACATTAATAATGAAAGTCGAAAAGTCAATAACTGATTATGTAAGCGTTTACA
Source organism: Pogonognathellus flavescens (assembly GCA_019776165.1). NCBI lineage: Eukaryota > Metazoa > Arthropoda > Collembola > Entomobryomorpha > Tomoceridae > Pogonognathellus > Pogonognathellus flavescens. Next base: position 23,798 of record JABASD010002572.1, read on the forward strand.
CAAATTGTACAATTAGTAGAGTTACCACAACTGTAAAAATGGATCCATCTATTTCCAAATCCCATTTACACTTCACGTAGAAATAACAAACACATATTTTGCTGTTTACTGTCCGAAAAAGTAATTACCTGTATATTAATCTGGCAGGGACATATATAAAGTCATAAAGCATTAATACATACACAGATTCACAATTGTCACAAATACCTTTACGTATATTCCTAGTCGTTTTGAATAGTCGTGTGTTATACACAAAAATCGCAAAGCTGGAGCAATTATTTGATTGTTATTACCTCTTCTCCCGTCCTATGATGGGATCCAACAGTACGAACATCTTTCTGGTGGAAGGAGAGTGGAAAAATTTCATAATTAAAAGAATTAACCCGGAGGACTACGACAAAGTTTTGGAACACGTGGCTGAAAATTTTGTACGTGATGAACCAACTTGTAAAGCATTAGGATATAGTCGGGAATTTGCTGCCGAATTTAATAGCGCACTTGAAAAAATGTTACCACACGGGATGAGTTTTTTAGTTGAAGAAAAAGATAGTGGAGAGGTGAGAATACAAATGAACTTCCAAATTGTCACGGATTATAATCTAAAGCTTGAAGTGGATAAAGAAAAATATTAAATTGAATATATTTTGTAGTTGGCAGCAGTACGAATTAATTTCCGTCACACGAAAGAAACTCATTTTGACGACCTGGTGATCAAGAGTCCTCAGGCTCAAGCTCTTTTTCGCATAGTCGGAGAACTGGAAACCCAATTTGATGTGTTCAAATGTTGTGGTGTGGACGAATATGCAGAATTGTTTGTAGCATCAACTCATCCGAAATTTCGAAATCAGGGCATCCAGGGAGAAATGTATGCAAGATGTTTGAAATACTTTAAAGCAGAGGGACTCAAATATGCCAAAGTCATTGTAACAAATCCGTTTACTAAATCCGCCACTACTAAATTGGGGTTTAAGGATGTGGCCAAAGTTGAGTATGACAAATTATTAGATGAAGAAGGGAAATCTATATTTCCCATTGATCAATTGACAGATACAGATTGTGCTGTTACTAGGCTTAAAAACCTTGACGAAACTTTTGGCTATGAAATAGTAGAGAAATTCTAATTTACACAAATTTACTTCACTATTTATAAAAAATACACAAATCTGTTACAATGTCGTTCTTTGATATCTTTTGTATATTCATATAACCTTATATGAATCGAAGCTGATGACATTACTCAGGCAAGAGCTAAAAGTATTAGTTGTATTTACTAACCAACAGTCAAGAAGAGTCAAAATGTTCACATACAAGGCAGGAATGATTTAGGAACTTTACATACAATTCCTATATCAATAGGCGATAGCATTTAATTTTCTATAAGTATGCAATTATTCTTACGTATGTAGTATGTATACTTTGTGAATATTGTTATAAGTAGTTTATATTTTTCCATCATTTGTAAAATGTTTTTCTGTTACGTAGATTCAATTCATCGTTAAATGAACTTAACATTTATTATTATATACTTAATGTTAAAACCATCGCAAATCGCAATGTTCGCAAACTGTGTTGACAAAATCATTTGTAGACACAGTATCTGTCTTTAGTTTAGAAAATTAAATAATGTTCAATCTATTTATCTCCGTTTATGAATGCACTATATTATTGACTCATTTTCTCATATTGAAAATACCTACCTCCTATGTATATACATAAAATGTGTTATTGTATCCAGGGTTGAAAATCCTGGATAAAAGGTACCTCGGAAATTTACGGAAAAATACGTATTTTACAGGAAGTCAAATTTCTTTTTCCGTACGGAAAAATACGGAAAATAAG
>JABASD010002573.1:0-25636 GCA_019776165.1 Pogonognathellus flavescens
GGAAACGTCATTCCACTATGAATTTCATATCTGTTTCTCATTTCATTTCAGCGTGTGCAATTAAACTTTCCGCGAGGAAAAGTTCCATCGTGAAAAAGCGAAGTGAATAACGGCCTTAAGCGTAAAAATGTGGTACATAAAAAATGGTTCACCAATTTGGTAGCAAAAAAGAAAAGTTTAAGCGATAGGTATTGTCAATTGTCATATCAACTGCATCTTCTCATTAGGTAGTTCAAAAAAACTTAGGCAATATTATCAGCTTCATTTAGTCAAAATGTTTCATATCATTTAAGATAGTCACTTCAGATGAGACAAAAAGTATTTCTACTCCAAGATGACGACTCTCAAAACTGAAATTCCTCCGGAATCTTCACAGCTTCCTCGAAATGTATCAAAAATTGATGTAAATCAATCAACTTCTACCTACTTTCTGCGCAGCCTACAACTACGGACAAAAAATTTGTCGATTTACCGAGGTCCATATGAAGATTTCCACAAATATCTACGCTATTTCCAAATCGTTTTTGGAGCATTGGGACTCTTGCATTTTGCTTGGATGTTCATATACATGTAAATCACATTATATTCTGTACCAAAATTATAAGAAATGTTTACTTGAAACAATGAATTGTTTGCAAAAATAATGTCCAGTTTGAAAACGATCACAGTTTGAATTTTAACGAATGTTTATAGGGAAAAAGAAATTGATTGGAATACTGGGAAATCGGCTAAACGCGTGGCCTTATTTGGGTATTTTTTACTAGCAGTTCAATATTCCTATCTATCTAATTATGTATCTATATAACCCTGACACACTCACAATGAAAACTCCTTTTCAGATTGGAATTCGTCGTATGGTCTATCGCAGCTCATTTCTTATTAAGATGGAAAAATATGCCTGCTAATTTCCCGTGTTTTTTATTACAAGTAAGATAAATCCTTAAGTCATAGACAGCATATTAAATTATGAACTATATAAGACCATTCTCTCACTGTGTGTTTGAAATTGAATTTGCTGTCTACTAGAGATGCTTCGTATACTTGGAGGATACTGCGTTCTCACAGAAGGACCAATTCCGGCCAATCATGCCCAAAAAAATCCTAACAAAACCAGAAGTATACTTCAATAAAACATTAACGAATGTTGCGTTAATGGCCGGATATTCATTTGCATTCTTATCTTTAATGATGCTAACCAAGGTGCGTGTTTTTCCAAGTGTGTCTATATTTTATTTTCGTGCTATATTACAGCTAATGCAAAAAATGCAAAACAAGACTACAACGTAGTATAGGTTAGTAGATAGTTCATTTCAACACAGAAGAAATTATTAAAAAAGGAAACTCTCGATTAATCAGATTAGTCAAGCAAGTTCCCACCACAAATTATTCGTTTTGCGATAAGATAGCTAAAAGTAAATATTTTATGCCAACAAACCAAACAAAACAAAGCAAAAAATGAATTTCACATTCTCTTCTCTTCTTAACCTAAACACAAAAACCTAATTTAGCAACTCAACACGACACCCGTGAAGTGTCAGCGTATATATAGTATATATTTCATTATTATTATTGTTTATATTACTACAAACGAGCTGTACACACGTACATGCATCGTAAATTGTGAATATTATGCACAAGAGTTTAACAGTCAAATGATCTAAGGTCAAAGGAATAGTGGAATGAAATTCTATACATTCAACAGAACAGAGAATAAAAGCATATTTCTCACAGATCTACGTGAACAGAATTCTGTACAATGTTGGCTACAGGGAAAATAACACACTTGAAACAAAAATAAGCTAATCGCAAGCTGAAGTTGTAAAAAGCAGGTCAAGATTAGAGCTCTTAACGATAAGTAACAATAACTTACTGTGACATTTAGCATATGAAACATCTACACAGAGAGAACAAGAAAAAAGGCAACCTGCCACTCTAACATATTGTACCTAACCCAACCTACTCCAGTGACAACCACGTAGGGAAGTTTACTTTTAAAACAATACACTTAATAATGTACATATATGCAACAAAGCATCGACGCACATGTATAATTACAACAGAAACATGATCACAAAATAAACACTAAAACTTCTGTTTTTTCTTGTTTTACACGTACTATCAACACTGTCCATGCAATAACATCCATGTAGTCGCCAAGTTTTTCTTTACTATAAACAACACTCACATACCACACACGTATGAGAATTCTGCAGCGGATCCCCGCAACAATGCGTACAAGCAATTAAACCATTATTAAGTTATTACACAATCTTCGTGCAAGGTTTACAGGTGTAATTGAGAAAAGGGAGCAGGAGCAACACATTATACACTTTAACAAGATAGTAATGAATTCACTTTTTGTTAAATACACACAACTAAATAGGAGTTAAAAGTGCAGTACGCAGAATAATAACAATTAGATACAGATGCTGTAACAATAGTACATGTCATAGTCTTGACTGTATTTGTGTGTCTTGTTTTTTATACAGTATTTATGTACATAACAGTAAAACATGTACGGTAAGTGCAGTTTGCACTATAGATATATGTACAAACTTAAACCAAACAGTTTTCATGCGTTTTTATTGTATAAAACATAAAAATCTTATACATACAAGCATGGTTATGTCAAGAGTGTTTGTATGCCTTAGGGATTAGCAAAGAAACTTCATTGTTTTCATTATTATTATTAAAAATAATTGTAGACAAGTGGCTGAGTACACAATTAAGTAGTAGGGGCTTGTATGTTTATAATTTTTTAATGTTAGTTTCAGTTTTATGGTTGGTTGTTTCAATTCAATGTAAGTTGACAGATGAGTTAGTTTTTTGTGGGTATTTAATTGTAGGTGGATGTAAGCCAGTGTGATTCGCTTTGCTTGGTGGGATGTGTTGTGGCAACAACGTGGACCACGATCGTGCTTCTATCTGCTATGGCAATTGAACACATTGGAAAAGACAACCATATACTTATGTGCGAACTTTGGGTTTACCTGTGTGCAATCGTGACCTTGTTTGTAAGTCAGAGAGTAATATTTTCCTTCATTGTCAATCACCCTTTCATTCTTCATCCGCTCATTTCAACAATCATTACGCAGAGTCATTATAGATATGAAATGATAGCAATAATTTTATATCCACTCTTATTTTTATTTGGCACATGTTGAACCTTACTTTGCTCTCAGACTAATAAGAATAATCATCATTACTTCAAATGCGATAACTTACCAAATGTAAATACATGCATGTATATTTTATACACAGTTTAATACCTGCTGCGCTTAGCGTGTAATTTAATAATGCTTTTAAAACCCAGATTTAACCTTAGATTACCATTTTGAGCAAATTAGGACACAAATTACTAACTTTTGATTGTTATGATTATCTCAGTTTACAAACTAAACAACCTTTTTGCTTTTCTCTTCACTAGATTTGCACTTTTAACTGTCATGTCACAATATTATTTGTAACTGCATCTGATTATTAAATTTATGCAAAACTAGGTTCTGTTTGGATGCATATTTTGTAAATATTCTTTCAAGCATAGATTAGGTATGATTATTACCTATAATATATGTGAAGTATTACCCTGTATCATCATGGATTGGGTGTGTATATGAATGCAAGCATCAATACACCTAAGCTAACTAACATCATTTATTTTTATTTGGATTGTTTATAGGTGCTCCTGCATTTATTTCAGCGATTGTGTAATCGCATTTGTCAGGGGAATTTTGCAGTATCTCATCAACCGAGAGCTATGATGGAAATATTCATCTTCACGTTCGTTCTCTGCTTTGGCATTGGTTACATTCAAGATATTCATAGAGAGTTTTCAGTTCATGAACTCTTGACAGAAGTCGAGATTAACAAACGCTTGAAAAACTGCATACCCCGTAGTCTGACAAGTGGCAGTCTTCACGCGTTTGAAATGGCCATTAGTAACTATTTGGGAAGTCCAATCTATAACATTTTTGCTGCCTTGTTTGGTGAGAATACTCTAGATGTAAAAATGTCTAAGCCATATAAAGGAAGTGCAACTGGCAATACTGTCGTATTGCGATAAATAACTGCTATAATATACGTTACATAGTATGTACATACCTATATCACATATTATAATCTTATAATACACAGATAATCTTAATAATACAATGTCCTGTAATATTCTGCTCAATCTATTCTTACTATAGTGAGTCGGAGTCGCGAGTCTAGTCAACTCATCTACTCCATGACGGTTTTAGCACTACAAAACAAAATCAGGCGAAACAGTGTTAAAAACTGCTTCCGTACTCTTATAGTAAGCTTGAAGAGCTATTTAGCTTATAAATTGAATTGTGTGTATAAAAAGAACTCATGCCTAATCTACGACACACGTACTCACACCAACAAAGCACACAAACAGACTAAGTATAAGGAGAGCATTAATCATTTATAATTTGATAATTATGATGCTAGTGAATGACTGAAATTAATAAATCTTATCATTAGTTTATTGATGATTACAAATTGACAATAATTATGCAGAAAATATAAGTCAGCATAATATGCGAATCGTACTAATAGCTATAGCATATTTATATTATTATCTTGCCCTGCATCGTGAGCTTTTATAAATTATAAATATTGTCTCAACAGTCAAGTCTCAAGGGATTATTATTGTGCCAGTGCAGTGCAGTGTCAGCAGATATTCCAAATCTGAAGTGTATAATTTTATTATTACATGTAGCTACTATAGCTATCTAAACTCCGATCCGAACCCTATCCGTGCAATACAACCTATCAACCTACATGTATCAAATTTGTAATTGTCTCAAAAAGTGAGATTGCCATTATAGAAATGCATTATGTAAATGATGGTCCATAAAGATCAAACCAATTAAAAATTGTAAATTGCATAATACAATAATAATTAATAGTAATTTTCATTTCGCTACATGGAAGAATGGATTTAAGTTTGAGACTTGCGTTGAGACTTTTAGCATTCAAGTCTGCTGTTGTACTGCTCCTTGTTTATTCCCGGCGGTCTTGTTTTTCCATGCTTCATTTCTTGGTATTCAAAAATCTGAACAAGATTGCCATAAAATACTAAAATATAAATAAACATTACATAATATTTATTTTTAAAGATTGTTTTGGTGATTTTGTAAATTTTTCCGGATTTAAAATCTATGCTTGTAGAAGCTATCATTTAAGTGCGAAATAAAGTCAAAATCTTCAAAGGTAAGACAAAATAATATTTTATATTTATCAATTATCACTATCACTTACAACTTATCAAACATCAGATCAGTCAGCATTAATTGATTAATTGTTATTTAATTAATTATAATTTATTTCTTCATGATCTTTAATTTTTCTATACGTAGTAGTGTACTTACAACGGAGCATGTGTTATTTTAGTCTTCGCTAAACTAATTAGGTGTATTCATAATGGTGTGTTATTTTATTTGTTTTAGTCAAAAGCGCTAATATATTTAATGGATTCGCAAACAGAACCAAACAACTGTCTTTCCGGTGATGATTACGATGGACTTCAAAGAAAAAATTTAGATATTGTACAATTCGTTGACCAAGTAGTTTTACCTGGGGATGAATTTATTCTGCCTGGATTTAATGTTGTTCTAGGACCTGGCCTGAAACTTATTCCAAACAATGACAACGAACAACGTATTATTGTCATTAAGGCTGGGATTTTATCCAAAATTAATCCAAACACATATATGGTTCAATTTAAAACGCGAAATGTAAGCACATTATTATTGTTTTACTGATACCTATATTTTATATACTATATAATATACCGACACACTAAACATCGATAGATGTTAGATATTAAGACATTAGACAAGTTTAACAGTTTAACAGTTTAACCGAATTGACTTTTTTAAAGCAAGTTGATTTGTGACGTTAACAAATTAATATACAGGAGCAAGCATTTTTAATAATAGTGTAATTTTATAAAACTACAAATTACGTATAAAATCGTTTTGTTATTTATTAAAATAAAATAACATGTTCTTGGCTCTAATTAATAATTCCAGTCTCCTTTTGTAGGAACCTTAAGTCAAAGTCCGAAAGTCCTATTAATTACTAATTACCTAGTTCGATAATCAAAGTTATAGCGGTCTTATTTCAAAATAATAATCAAGTCAAGTACATTTTTTACTTTATGGTTTTGTTTAAGCTAAAATATTCTATAGAAGAGCACTAGAGCAGTAGGTAAAAATATTTATTTGTATTTTAATTTTAATTTTATTTCCAAAAATTAAATTCGAGTGTATTACATTTATATTTCAGTACGAAAAATTCAAAAAGGATGACGTATTGGCAATCAATAAACAAAAAGCAAAAGGTGATTATTTCACATGCGAAGTAGGAACAAGAGAAAGAGCAAACTTATCACGTTTGGGGTTCGAAGGAGCTACTAAAAGATTTCGGCCTGATTTATTGGTAAGAATTAAGATGATAGAATTGATAGAGTAATTGACACAGATTAAATGTATTGAAAATTTCTTAGGTGGGAGATTGCGTTTACGGAAGAGTTGTCGATTTACCTAAAGACTTCCCAATGGAAATCACCTGTGTCAACCCATCCGGAAAGTCTCATGGTTTGGGCCAACTAGAAGGGGGTCACGTGTTTCATGTTCCGGTACACTTTATCAGAACTTTGAGAACTGCAGCAAAGGGTAGAAATATTTTAGTAAAAATTGGAAAAATTGTACCATGTGAAACCACTGTTGGTGCCAACGGTTTAGTTTGGGTAAAAGCGAAAAATGAATTAATGACAATAGTAGTAGCTCAGTTAATTCAAGCTTTGTCTAGAAGGAATCCCAACCAATATGACGATTTAATCAAAAAGTTTGAAGCTGCTTGTGTATCGTTGTAGAAAAATTATATTGCAAAATAATCCAGCAGTCTGTACTTTGATCCTTTGTAGAGAAAGTGACTTTCAAGTTGCACTCTTTCAGTGACAATAATTTATAAACTGTTTCTTAAAAATATTTCTGTTTTACGATTGGTAGCCGTTATGATTATTATAATTATAATCGTAAGCTAATCTAGCTATTTGCTTGAACACTTTGTAGTTTGTATACATCTCAGAATTGTAATCGTAAGCTAATCCAGTTATTTGCTTGGACACTTTGTAGTTTGTATACATCTCAGAATTGTAATCGTAAGCTAATCTAGTTATTTGCTTGGACACTTTGTAGTTTGTATACATCTCAGAATTGTAACCGTAAGCTAATCTAGTTATTTGCTTGGACACTTTGTATTTTGTCTACATCTTATTCGTTTGGTTATGTTTTATACAAATGTCAAACGCGAAAATTCCAAACTTTTCTATTTATACATTTTTGTAAATAAAGTTTGGAGAATTAACAATGAATTATCGGATCAATTTCCATAACCTCATACTATATGTACATCATTCCATCATAAGGATTTAACAGTTACGGTTAGGTCTGAGACAGAATGTCATAGTCATCGATTATAATAACCATTTTCTTGATTAGTTTAAATGTCCTTTGCCAGCTCACTCTGAATTTATAAATAATTAATTACAAAGTAACATAGTTGATGGACATCATCGATTAATCGTGTCTTCTAAATTTACGTTAGATAGAAGTTACAGCCTACCTAAAAATTCACAATGGTATAACTAGGCAAACTTAATAATCAAGCTGGTATTGAGTCATAAAAGAATATTTAAGTGGAAGATGCGTTGATATTGAGGTAGAGTAGAGTTTAGAAAAAAACTTTATTAATTCTGCTATGATACTTATTGTTAGCGTTCTATGGTACAGAATACCATAGCCAACTTCAGTCTACGTAGGTATAAACATTTATTAATTAAATTATACCCGCATCGGGTGCAACGACTGATGGAACCTTTTGAAGTCCCGGAGTTGCACGATGAATGCTTCGTGCATCATATCATTGCAGACGTTGCACAATGGGAATAGATAATGATGATATAATGATAATTCAATTTGCTAATTAAGTGTGTGCGGTTTCCGTGCACTTGGAGAAAGTAAACAATAATACCATGCGGAAAGCTATATACAAATATATCACTCTATCATTCATTCAGCCGAGTCAGGCGATGTTGCTGTGTGGGTGATGTTAATAGCGTAGCATACAATACACTGGAACACACACAGGATATTCTGGGACCCACACCATTTGTAATTCAGATGAAGAATTCATGAAGACTCCAGCGAGCAGAGTGTTGGAGTTTCGTGATAATAAACCTAAGGGAGGCAGAACTGGAAATATAATTCAGGTCAGACGAAAGAGCAAGAGCAATACCGATTTCCTCCGTTCTCGCGGGTAGTTCAGAATACCCTGTTGTATTGAATTCGGTGGCAATCCATTGAGTTCAACCAGGTACATTTTATGTGATTACGATCTAGCTTTAAACCCTTAAATTGTACATAGCTTAGACCACTTTTGTTAGATTGGATGTAGTTTATTAACCAGGACATTTATTACTCCTAAAGATTCTCCCTTGTTTCACTTTGCCTCCCGTGATTTGTGGTTGTGAATATCAGGAAACTGCTTCTATTGTTCAAAGCTCACGGTTGTAAGGTTGTGTTGTAACTAATGAAGTAACTTTACTTCACCATTTCTCGCAGATCCAAAGGTGAGATATTGCAGACGTTCTGAAGTTAAGCCATGCGGTTTTGCATTCTTTGTGTGTAATGCTATTCATAGATTCATATCCATGCAGGTGTGTATAAGTAAACGCACGATTTCTTCTCTCCCGTTAAGTGATAATGTATTCCAGATGAGTATAGTGCATTTAAAAATGTACAAACGTTTACCCAATTGATTGTTGTAAGCATTTGTGATGATTGTGTTAATTGATGTGATATCTTATATAACAAATATAATTGTAAATCGATTGAAAATTATTAAATTTTATCACACACAATTATGTTTGCAAGCTTTACATTTTGCTCTATCTTGAATGTGTATTATTATATAAATTTACTGTATATAGCGTTCTTTCTGCAGTACTACTGCTGTACCACTTACTATAGTAGTAGTACCGTAAAAGTTGTTGCAATTAATTAATACCTTTACCGTACTGCACCTTTAAGATTTTACGGGACTTGATGAATTTTCGTTGCATACTAAAATTATTAATATCATGTTACATGTGAAATGTTAATGACAATTTAAGGTCAAACTGCATCTTAAGAAATGATTGACGATGATATTAACTTGGATGATGACATTTTCCAACCGCAAGTCTCATACGTAAGTATCACTTATGAACATTTAAATTAATATGAGATTATAACTGCAATAAACGATTAAATCGGCAAGATTATCGTGTTTTTGCATTATAGTTACATACTTTTGATTACATGTACGTTAGATTTGCGTACAAATTGTAAATGTTTGATGAAGTACCTAACATCTTGTCTGTATTCGTCTTAATAGTGTTGCGGAAGTAGAGGAATCATCATCAGCCAAGCTTTTAAAAAAGCTCGAACGAGATCTACTTTCGTTTTGCAAGTATTTTCCGCCAAATTGCTTCAACTTACATTTATGGCCACTATAGTTCTATTCACAATTCAATGGTAAGAGAAATGCTCACTATAAATTATGCAGTTACACTATATCTACATTTATGTATAACGATTATTTTATTGTAATGTATTGGCATTCCATTCGGAATTCTATTATTCCTTTCTACTGTGTTATCGCTAAATGAAATTCATATCAGTAAATGTAGTTGTCTTTCTCTTTCGCGTTTAGGGAATCACTAAGCTCGTGTGTTGAAGAACTGTACTGGGTTATGTTTATTACATTGCAAGTTCCTAACTTAATAACATAAAACACGATGATTTATTATCTGAACTTTCACCCTTGAGTACTTTATATATTTACTGTGTTAACGTGATGTGCTATATTATGATTTTATTTTATTTTAAATAGCCCATTTATGATGATTTTATACTTCTGCGTAAGATGTGCCGGTGCTGGAAGGAAGTTTCCCTGGAATATAATTCTATTCGTTATCATTGTAATTGCCCAATCCTTTTTTCACACTCTTAGTTCTAAATAACTTCGATATTCGATACAGAAGACAGAACCTATTACCATCTAACCATCTGTATACCTACAAGTATTTGAAAGAGTTTTAGCATTGATGAAGTGATTAACAATAATTGATGTTGCTATTTTTTAAATATGTAGACTTTGTCTGCAACATACACAAGTGCGGGATTGTTAACTTTCTCTTGGGTCAGTCCATACTCTTATATTATTTTCTTGTACTTCACCACTATTGCTTTGATGTCATTTGGAATAATCGTAATAACATTAATGTTCGAGGTAAGTACCGAAGTACCCATCTGTAATGTCTCACAAGGGCTTTTTCTATAACGTGTAGGACCTTACATTGTTGAATAAATTGTTTCACATTTTTTTTTCACTAAACTAGGCGGATGTAACTGGCAAAGGAATATACAAAGGATTGCTTTTCTACTTTCTTTTTGTGATCGGTATAACGCACATTGCTTACATGGGAAATATTGGTCCCCGATATGGAGTAAATTACGCAACGTTTTTACAGTTCATTGCCATTGATGGTGGTGTCGGATTCTTTACGAGTCTGGTATAAGAAACTTCTAACTTAATTATTGAATACATTGCAGAATACTACAGCAATACAAGCCTAATAGAAGTGGGCGATTTCCCTTTACGGTTTATGAAAATGATATTTTTGTTTTATTTCCAGGTGATGTTTTGGAATCTGCAAGAATTGATTGGTGGGAATGTAATTTCACTTTCCGAGAAAGAATTCATCTTTGCAGCTCTTCTCATTTGAAAGATTTTGAAACAGTTCACCGTTTCTTAAATTAGCTCCATAAGAAATTTACTCAAAAATAATCTTCTGTATTACCAATGTACATTCAGTAATACAACTTCCAGTTTCTTCATGTGCTAACGAAATCGAAGTCAATACGATAAACATACATTTATAGGATAAGATCATGAAACATTAATACAAACAAACATTGCCAACAATTTCAGCCCTCGTAATTCATGCACAATTTATACAAGTATACTATGCATCACTATTTTGTGTTTTCCGAGTAAAATTGAAAGGAAAAATTGTTTGAATTGTGTCGAATTGACTTATCATCACTGTACAAAACTAAGTAACTAAATCTGTCACGATACATCGAATTTCAACTTAACGATTCAGCACTCTAATTCTTTCGTAAATAGTTATGTACTTTACACTCTTCTATCCTTTCAATTATAGAATTAGGGTATACAATAAGTCTTTCAGTGATAAAATTTTGGTTCATGCAAGTTGCATTTAAATACAATCGCTCACAAGTCACAACAATTCCATATACAGTTACTGAGTCGTTGACATAAAACTTAATGTTAGAAAACAATAAACAATAACATAAATATTTTAATATTAGTCTGTTACTAACTTAATACTTATTACATAATGTTACTTGTATATATATATATGTATCTGTTTGTCTGATACGTAACAGTTAGCATGAATAATGACAATGAGTATCTTAAACTTGATTATGTATAACTGTATAATACTTACGTGTAAATAGGAGTTCGTGTACAGAGTACACGTATCCACCTATAACTGTCTTCTCATAATCGATTGAATAAAATCCATAATATACATTAAGTAAATTTATATCACTTGTCATTACCAACATTCCTATCTATATGCCATGCCTACAGCTAGATATTCAACTCGTGAAAGAACACATGCAAGCGTACTAATTATTTTAATTAGTGGGTTAGTTCATTAATAGGTTTCTCAGAGCTATCATTGAAACGTTATGAAATAAGAATACCAATGCTGACTATATATAAACTCCCTGGGCATGGAAAATGTTAATCTTCATCATGACATCCCATGCATAAAGCATAAACAAAAGTAATGGTATAACAACCCAGTATAATTGTACTTTATGATATTGAAGTCTAAATATGATTCAATTCAAAGATGATGTACTCATTTAAGCTTTTAGTAAGTGAGGACAATAAATATTTACAATTGTAAAGGAGCTTGGGAGAATCTGCTGTCATGTACACACAAAGTTGTTCCACTGTAAAGAAATAACAGTATGGGACGAAGACGACGTGACGTGACATACCTAGATCAAGATTACTGTTTTCGTCAAGTCACAATGAGAATCTTGAATAGCATATGTCATGGTTTGATATTGTATTTTGTTTTGACTATCTCTCTCTCTCTCAAGCAAGTCTTCTCAACATTAGAACAATACCCCAGTTGATTGTCAGTCTTCCAGAAATGCCTGTGCAATTGAAATTACCCATCAGCTTTTTTATTTATATACACTCCTCCATAGGTACATGCTTTTAATCATATACCCTGCACTAACCATTAGTACATGCAGAAAACTTCTATTCACATTATTTGCATTTTATTATAGTACGCTACTATGATTGTGCACAGCAATGGTGCAATTTGCATAAACCGTTAGAATTAATCCGACCGCACGGTGTAACATCCTAAGACACCAAAGGCAAGTCGAACGCAACTCAAAAACACAACAACCCATCATCATCGCTTGTTAAGGCATCTACTAACTACTTGATCATTTGCTCTTAACATCGTCATCATTATTCTGCCTGGGTTCTCTTCTCTCATTTTCTATGTGATGGCCGTAACAGCACAGTGTGTACAATACAAGTACAAGTTTTACTCAAGTACAAAAGTGAGGATAAAGAGTACTTACGTATCAATACTCTGAGAACAATGCCATGGGTTGATGCACACATTATTTTATACTGCCACTAGTAAATAGATCTAGACACTTTTTCATTTTGTCCTGCATTCACTGCAACCAAATCCCTCGGCTCGATTAACTACGATGGTTTTCTACGATATTCATGTATTGTAACTCGTAATTGAAGCGGACGGTACTTTTTCTTGCATTTTAGCTCACCCAGCAACTCACATGCAAGTAAACGCTGCTTTGCCTTGACTGTATGCATTATACGTAGAGCCACAAAAGATGGAGAACAATACACAAAGGTTACTGTAGATTTTGGCAGTGACTGAGTGACTCTGTCTTCTGATGCATTATCCGGTTTATTGTAAGACACATAGATTGAGATTGTACTTACAGTACGTATTTCTATGTGCAGTAAAGTACGTTAATGCTGAAGTGGCCAGTTCTTGCACAGTTGTTGGATAGCTCTCCGTTTCATTTTGAACTGTTGTGATCAAGTCGTCTTGTAGCTTTGTGTCTAGTTCTGTGTTCAATGTTCATCAATGCTGGCTGTGATCTGGCAAATTCTAGTGGTAGGTAGAAGATACCGGTATTGGTAGTTGTAGACTTTTAGTAGAGTTCTATTATCTATTTTAATTACATTCCTATAGCTAGTAAAAATACTCCATTTAAATCCTTTAGTAATATAATCCGGCAGCAGCAAGCAGAAGAGTCAACGTTTTAAAATTTTGCCACCAGTAAAGGTACTAAGACTAACTTTATTGTATCGTTTATTTTAAACTCACATTCAGAAGAAGAGCTACAGATACATTGACATACTTTGCTTAAGTGTACATTATTGGTTTGTTATCCTATATCACAAAAGGATTTAATTCTATTTTTTCAGCTGATATAATAAATCATCACAGTATTATGGACGGGGTCATTTAACCAGGAGTCGACGATATCTTGGTATGCATCTCCTATTTACAGATAATAGTAAAGACGCGTTGTGTTGGTATGCTCCAAACAAAGACATCTTAGGGAGTGTCATCTAAAATAGCGTTTGCATTTTGCATCCCCTCTGTTACGTTTGTTTGTTGTGCAAATGCTAATACTGCTGTACTTGTACTTGTGCTTCGTCTCATGTTATTAAACTGTTCTCCGCCACAACAAAACAACCCAACCAAAAATACCGTGTGTCTATAATTAGAATCTGCCATTAGATGTGTTTTTACTTGTGTTTGGTGTACACACAACTATGTAAGTAGACAGATACACATTCTAAATTCTACCCGAGTTCTACGCAAAGACCTTTACCGACCAAATGTCATTAGATCACATAGTAAGTCTGCAGATGTACGAGAAGTGATTGCTCTAGTCAAAGATTCGGTTCAACCACTTATTGTTTCAGCTATTGAATCAGAAACACATCAGAGAAACACATCAGAGTAAATTTGTTTTTGGAGAAAATTAAATTAATCAGCTACAAATAACATTATTGTCTACTCTACCGACCCTACCCACCCACCCGCTACCCACGCAAAAAGCTTAATTTAACTCGACTGGAACAGTATCCATTTCATAGTTTTCAATGTTTAGCAAAATTGACTTACAAATGGAGACGCGAGGTCATCCGAAAACCCTGCCTGAGAATCTGGAGATACTGAATCATGCTAATAAAATTAAGCACTCTGGAAATGTAAGTATTGCATGTACATATTTAAAAATGAAAATATTTCGTCATTTGATTCTGAGAAAAGAATTATTTACGCACACAAGATATTTTGTTACACGAGGGTTCTTGGTAAACTCAATTTGTAGCCTGGCTTAACTAAAGTGCTTTTTGGTATGGTCAAGATTTTTGATGGAAAACGAATTGGTTTCAAGTTCCAAATTCTAATTAGATTGAAACATTTGTTTGAAAGCATTTTTTAGGAATCTTGAAAGGATTTATTTGGTTAGCTGCTCTGCTACGTTCTGTTCTACTAATACATGTCTTCTGTTATTAAAATACGTCATTCTAAGAACTAGGAATAATATTTATTTTCTCAGTCACTGTTGAATATGAGTTTTAAGATACCTATGTAATATAAATAATGCATGAAGTGATTGGGGTTATGCGATCATGTTTTCTCTCAGCCGTCAGCCCAATAATTCCAATGCGATGCATATAATATATAAGAGATGAGATGAGAATGAGATATACCTACGTACTTACAGTATTTAGGTATTTTGTGTGCTCAAATAATTCTAGCTAAGCCTAGCCGTGATAATGTGCAACTTTACAACTAGACTTAAGTTGATTTTTTTTTGCAGTCCTCTGTCTGTCAGTCAGAAGAAGATAAAAAGGACGGAAAAATAAGCTGGAGTGCAGAAGACACTATCAATTCTAAACTGGCATCGACAATCATATGCTGGTTGTTTTCAATCAAGTTTTTCCTGCTGCTTGGGGCTTGTGCCATTTCGATGACATCAATGGAGTCTTGGTAATCACGTTGTTCTTTGCAATAAACTATCTGTCTACTAATCAAACCATTATTCAAGCCAGTCTCTAGCAACTTGTTCACTCATTAATGATTTGAATTGACTTAAAACAGTTTTACATTTGATATTCACCTTTGTAATGTAGACTTCCACAATATTTACTCTTATAAGGTACCTATATAAGTACCTAGGCATCTGTACTACCTTTAAAAAAGATCGACCTTTAAAAAATGTTATTGCAAGCAGTATATAAAGATAAGATACCCTCTAGTTTCAGATGCATTAAAGATTGCATGTTTCCAAAGATTTCCTTAGTACTTACTTTTTTATGTGACTTACACGCAAATAACATTAACTATTAATATTTTGAGCTCATTGTCAGTTTGCATGGGAAATTGTATTTGGTCATTTGGTCTTGTTTTGTATGTAAGGGTCGTATCATTGCACTTTCAAAACTCGTTTTTAGCACAACAAAAACATTATCAATATATTTGTATGTATGTATATATTAGGCAGCATCGTTAGTATCAGTTTATACTAAAGGAGTATTAAATGTGTCTGTGTCTGTTAGTGCACGTTAATCTGTTTATGAACGTACATGAAAAGAAGAAGAGATTCTGCTGTACCGTATAATACTAATACTTACGTCGCTGAATGAACCGTACTGACTACTTCATTGTGTTTACTTGAGATTGCAATCTATAAAAACTAAATCTCATTTAAGTCTACAACATAATGCTATGTGTATTCATTGGAAAGTACAATGTGATTCTTTTGAAAATGAAAAATCCAATATTTTGCAAAACATCTGTCAGTAGCACTTAAATTCTTTTTTTCTATAGGATGTCACTGCACACCTTTGTTGAGCAGTATTACTGGCTAAGCTTCCCTGCATAGTATGTCTTTTTATTTTAAATTCACATTTATCATATAGACCTTCTTCTTTTTAAATCACTTTAATGGTCCCCTGTTGCGTTGAAATTTGATTTGATATACTTTTTTGTTTTTATAGTGGTATATATGTCATCTTGTGGTATGTTATTCAGCACACCAGAGTCAGTCGCAAATTCCCAGCTAACTCATTATTGATTTTATCTACAATTGTAAGTTCTCCTTTGTTTATCATTATAATATGCTATGAGAAACCATGAAATGGAAATGAAATGGATTCAACAAAGCTTCTTGTTACTGAAATAAGTATAATATTATTTTTCAGGCAATCATCATGTCCTTCATTTTTGCGGCATCTTCTACATTTACGTGGTTTAAACCATATCCATACATCGTCCTGTTCAGCCTGGCTACATCTGCTACAATTTACTTTGCCATCATTTCTCCATTTTTATGGTATTGTGAAGAGGAAAAATAGAGGTAACGGAAAGTCTTGTCCACACGCATATATCACAGTCAATAAACATACCACCCGCTAACCATAAATTCGAGTCATTCTTTCGAGCAAGACTAAAGACGGAATCTATTCATGGGTGTCTCGGCCTATATATTTCTCAATTCAAGCCTGGGGGTTTGTATTAGGTAAACATATTTATCAAATACACTCACCACTTCAATCTTGTTCCGCATGGTAAGAAGAAGATGATAAGGGAAACACTAATTACCGATCGTAATGTCTATGCCATCATATTTCCGCAAATATTACTATTTTACGTTTAATAAACTCCTATATCACTTCCATTCCCATCAACACAGGAAATGTTATGGGTATCTACTACCTAGTATGCATGTACCCACAAAAAGTGATAAATATCGTAAGAGTTTTAATCATCTTCTGTTTTTAAAACATTTTTATAAACTATAAACTGTATCTCAAGGCTGCTACTCTCCTCGTGTAGGGAAGGAGAAAAATAATCTACGTGAAATAATTATTCTGGTTCAATGTAAATGCACATTTTATACATACACTCATGTGCGAAATCAGTTTCAGTAAACCATACTATGAATGTTTGTGTAATACTTTAGCATTTTGTATATGGATTCAGCAATTACAGGCAATTGTATCTATGCCAAGTATGTAACTACTACAGCCAAATGTTTTTATCACTGCAATGACTATTTTGTGCGTATATAATATCATCAGTCATTGTTACACGAACATTTCTGTAGAACAGATGTAGTTTCTATATTTACATATATTTTATTGGAATATGGACTGCAAACTTAAATCATAAAATAAAATAAGTAGTTTATTTACACTACCTAAAAACTGTGAAATATAAGTAATGTCAAATGTAAGGATGTAAATTAAATGTATAAGATTTATATGACAACTATTTAGTAACATAACCAGATAGGTGTTAAAAGTAGTAGATACAATTCGTCTGTTTGTAACTTCATGCTGGCTAAAGTTTATGCAACATGTTTGTACTCGCCCAAAAGAGTTTAAATAATAAATGAATCACCTACATAATCCGAATTCTATTCTACTGACTCCCTTCTTGTGTTTCTCTGTTTAGGTAGGTCATATACAATCGTTTGGACTCTTATACCGACTTTAACTGTGTGAAAATCACATTCTTGGCTCCTTTCGTTTTAAACAAGTGTAAGCACATGTTTAATCAGAGGAAGCAGTTTGGCAGCAATATGGCTTCATCGCATTTTCTAAATTTTCATTCACTTACTGCGTGTTTCGTGAAATGCATTGAATACGTAGAGAGAAAGAGAGAGAGGGATACAAATTTGTATTTTTAGGTGTGTTATCTACTATATAAAAACATCGTCCTTATTTCGGTTTATTTGAAACACAAGTTTATTTGAAAACGAGAACTAATTTAATTTATACAACGAAGAGTATCATGTAACACGTACCAAACATTACAGATAGACACTGCAACCTCTATTGAGTAACAAAATCGAATAGGTAAATCTTCCTATTATCTACAGATATATATTATGGGAAAAGGTCACACACTTGGTGCCTAAGTGCGTTGTATCTAGTCCCATAGAACGAAATCTGAACAAATAACCTACTTATCAGTGGAAGGAGAAACAAACAAAATGAAATTGGGTAGACAGAAAGGGCTATGATACACAACGACTCACCTATATTGATACACCAAGGTGTGGTTCTTAAAATAAGTAGCAGAAATGTCATTCGCATTATGTACGTATCTCGATATCTGCTTCTTACGTTCTCGTGCGTATTTTGCAAACCAGATATAACTGGATTGTTTATTCCCATATGAACTTGTTACTTATCGTTCCGCAAAAGTGAATATCTGACGCATTCTTACATACATATCGTAAACCTCTTTTTCGGAACTTCATACGAACATTTCATAGTAAAATCGTAACTGACAACCCTGAAACTACTAACCTACTATAGGCTCAGCCAAGAAAAACTGAAAATTATTGAACACATTGTGGTTTCCCATATTATATCTGCTGTCCCAAAAAGAGAAGAATACATGCCTATACCTACATAAAAGTATACACAGAAAACACATTACTGAGATTACACATATACCAGCAATAGCAACAGAATCCTGCTGTCTCAAGTCATTCAAGTGCACATAAAATGTAACACATAAAACGAATGTAGCTACTAACACAACACAACACGCTATTGAAATCCTAGTGCCTCTACCAGAGTTACCAGAGAGTACCATTCTGTTTGAAAGTGCTACTGTACAGACTATATGGCTAGTTGTATTACAAGGAAGGAACATAACATAACACACCATGAACATTATTGTCCTCACAGCGTAGAAAACACAATAATATTGTGCTCAACCCATTGATGCATGTATGAAAATGGTATGGTGCTATGATATTATGCCATGAAGTTCTCTGATCGCCACTTACTTGGCCCATGTATATTTCCACGTAGTATTACCCGGTTCAGTATGTCGTAGACAGTACCAGAAATATGCAGGACTACTGTAGGAGTTGTATTTAGTAGCAGACTTAAAGGTACCAAAAGCCCATAGACTGCAGATAGTAATAGTAGCCGAGTAGTCTGTCTTGCTATGCGGAATCCGATACTCGGAGCGGGGGATTCTAAACAAACAGTGGAGGAATTCCTAAGAAAGTAAAATAGGTAGGTACTTTTGCAAAATCAAGTTAGAAGTATTTGTACAATCAATTTCATAAGTAGTAATTAACTTTGCGAGTTAATTTCCTTTTTTATGTTGTAGATAAACTGGAAGCAATGTAGGCTCTCGTTTTTAATGAGGACTTTCTTCGTCCTCTTCTCAATCTTGCATTGTAAAAATCCTACAAAATTGGTAAGAAAAATGCTCGTATATTTGCTGGTAGTTCTCAGATGCGTATTTTTAGCTTCCTGTGTAAATTTATTTGATATAAACGTGTAGCGTGTGTTAATGTTCGTACAGCCTTAGCTGGTACATACATGTAAATACACGGAGTTGTCGTCTATGTTCTATTCTATGTATAGTAATTGTGATGTCTAAGTATGTTTGTAGACTTTTTGTTTGTGTTGTATAGCTGTGTACGTTACTGTAACTGTAAAGCTCGTTCTGTTGGTGTTTCATCTTTAGAGAATAATAGAAGAATGATTTCCGAGAACGAAAAGAACAGCTTTGAGTTAGAAATGGATAATTTTGACGAGGAAACATTAAATGACTACGACAACTCAAGTGTACGTAATTCTCTGATTGTGCACTCAAATCATGTGTTTACATTGTAGCATCTAATTGGCAAAGGTTTACGGGACCATGCTGTTATTTGTATTTTGTTTTTGTGCACTCACAGTGTGACAGAGATGAAATCACAGGTAGTCCTGAACTACGAATGCAAGAGCTTCGACTCCTTTTGCTCTGCTGGGTCTTTTCTATCAAGTTCTTTCAGATGGTCTTTGCATCTGCATTCACATTAATCGCAATACAATGGTTACGTCTCGTTTACAATGAAATTTCTTCTTTTTACCATCATACTGTAGTACCTAGAGTATACCTACTTACATTTATGTTTTTATTGTAGTCGTATATTTTGTAGGTGGTTTATATTTTACTTATTTCTATTGAGGGTTGTATATTTTATTGTGCCATTTGTTTCGCAGGGATGAGATGAATGTTTTTGTTGCCAATAACTGGTGGATTGTAACAATCACAGCGTATGGTCCAGTCTCATATTTTATTTTAAAATACATGGGCTTTGATATATAACTTACTCAGTAAACTGAAACAATGCAATAGTGGGCTTTGTGCATGGCTGGCGTAATCCCAGGTTGTCATTTATTTATTTAAGGATAATGTGGTTCGGTCTTTTCTACTGTCTGAAGAAGATTAGGTTTTGTCGAAGAATTCCTATAAATCTCATCATGCTTCTGGTTATGGTACGTGTATTATTATCCCTACTCTTCTGCGTTGTAGGAAACAACGACTACTATACTTACCTCCTAACTGTTTATTGGTCTCTAAATAAGCTTATTACCTGTCTACTACAATATGACTCCTCGTTCTTTAATCCTTTATAACATAAACACCTTTCCTTCTGTAGGCACTTACTACTTACCAATTGTAAAGCTTTGAATTATATATAATGCTTTTAATCTGGAAAATGTATATACTGTATCAGCCAGCTATGTTATAAGTGTAAATTTACATGCAACAATTTTTTCAGACATTCGCAATGGCTTACACTTTTGCTGGGCTGGCCATTTACGTTTGGCCGTTTCCTTACATGATTCTAGTGGCCTTGGCCACTGCGTCGACTATTTTCTTTATGATTATTCCCGTTGCGCTTGTATTGAAGGTAGTTTCATGAGCTTTTGAAAATTATTTGATAAATAAATCATTATTCAGTAAACTCATGATTTTAGCGAGATGTAAGTAAAATTGGTTTGAATGCAGGTGGACGAGAACGGACATGGAATGTATAAACACATTGTTGCTACTCTTATCGGTGTAATAATAATCTCCAACGTTCCCTACTTCCTTAGCATTGGTCCACGCTACAATATCAGCTACCCCACTTACATGTTCAATGTAGTATGTGGTGCTGTCGCAGGAGCTGCTCTTTGCGTGGTATACATAAACCTTGTAATTACATTTATACATTTGTGTACAAAGTGTGAATGAATGGATTTAGGGATTGTGTTTTGGGATTTTTTCCTTTTAGGAAGCATTTTACAACTATAAACGACACATGAACTCGGGACGACTTACCTCATTAGCCAATTTGGAATCGATTTTCTCAGCATCGATCGCTTAAAATGAAAAAAGTGCGTTCCGGATTATTTTCACCGTGTTTACATTCTACCCTACCCATAGAACTTTCCCCATCTAGACCCTGTAATGCACTACGCTATAGTTAAGTTGATTTTTTTTATTATACATAATTTGATGACAGCCTAGACCAGTAAACACAACTACCTTTAATTTTATTCTATACTTTAGGGGAATATTATATTTTATACTTTATTATTAAGTATTGCTCTTATTCTTTAAACGTAGAAAATAATACTACTTACTACCACCTTAATTTATAATTTTCTCTTTGCATGTTAAATTAAAGCAAGTAAGAAGTAGATGGTTGCATTTAATTCTATACCTATATCGGTGCAGATCTGGGATAGATATGATATCTTCGTTGAAAAGTTGAGTTACTCATGGGGAAATATTTTATTGTTGGTGTGAGAGAAATAAATGTAACAAGAGTTTAGCCAGGTAATCGAGAAAGAAGTAGAAATCTTACCTGTGTTTTTCTAGGGAGTATTTTAATATTCAAGTGAATTTATAATGTATAAAAAAGATCGTATCTTTTCATATTAACAAGTCATTGTAGCTCAACTGATGTGAGATAGGATCCAATTTTCAGATATCATGCCATGCCATGCCATGTAAAAATAGAATCGTGATAAAATAATGTAAAGTTCAATTTCCAAAGAGAGATATGAAGCCGATGTGTTTATGATGGCCGCTGTTGATGTACAAGCAGTTTTAAGAAACTTTTACGAGTTTCTTTCACCGTTTTGCTGCAATGCAATTTGCAATCCATTACAGTTCCAGAAAGAAATAACATAATCTTCAGCTGAATAAATGCACAGTAAATAATCCTACACTCAAGTGACTCAAATAAGCAATAAGCATCAAGAAGAGTGGCATGTGCGTTTACCAAGGCATTAAGAGGACGCTCCCCTTACAGAGACTCAAAATAAATCAAATGAACGAAAGCAATAAAGTTAACGAAAGACGAAACATATTATGATATATGTGACATATATGTAGGTGCCTATAAGGTGTAATACACTATGTAATGTAGATTATAGTATATATCTACTAGTATACTTTAGGTTAGTAATTTTCGAAATTTATGTCAAATATTACAAAAAAGTAGTTTCGAAATTCTAGAGGTACAGGATATAAGAACTGTACTGTAGTACAACTATACATATATCTAGCAATGTTACGGAAATTGGGTTAAATGTAATAGATATACATATCTTCAATGCGTTCTTCAACTACAAAGTCACATTATATCAAAAGCCGAAGAGTAGAGAATGTTTCATATGCGCTAGATCGTCATAGGCACTAGGTAAACGAATTACAAACGTAGTAACGGATAAATTGAGTTGCAATTGTTAGGAATTAAATCAATAAAAGGACAACGAATTGATGTCAAGCAAGGAGATTAATAGCCAACAATAATAATAACACTTACTGATTTAACAACGAAGAAGAAAATTGAATACGCTTATAGACCACTAAAACATATTACTGATAAATTACAAACCATTTAGCTTACTGTGTACTTGTTATCTCTGTTGTGTATACTGTTGTTGAAGAGTTTGTACATAATAAGTAAGTTAATAATAAAATGCAAGTATGTAAATCTGAGTAGTAATAAAAATGAGTACCTTACTGGTAACTGATGAAACATTGTTCTTATTCATGTAATTTACTAGAGCTTTTCCATGTCATGTAGGTGGTAGGTTTCTATACATACATCGTTGCGATAATATACAGATTGCCGAGTTTGCACCCTTACGAAATGCCAAACCTATAAAATAATATAATAATATTACCTTGAATAAATATTTTGAATAAATAGAATCTGTAAAAATGACACTTATAAAAAATAAAAATCCTTCACATTATATCATATGCAGGTGTACACGTACAGAAACAAATAATCTGAATTCGAATGAGACAAGTGTGTATTTATTTAATACTACTAAAGCTAAAGTAAAATGCAAAAATAATCCTATGCGTTCCATGAGGATAAAACCTTTACGCTTACCTGCCTTCCATACAGTTTCAGTTTTGGTCCTAATAAACACTAGTGAAACCACCACCAGGCACTTTCTTTATAATCTTTTCACCTTCCGACTCGTGGGGATATGAAAGTTCTAAAGCTAAATGCCAAAGAAATGTGAATGGGTTCTGTATTTTTCATTCATAGGTGATTGTAGGTTCGATCCTTTTTGTACAGGTATCGGGTCTTGTTTTACAATTTTTGGCTGTCTTGTGCGTATTTTTTTGTTACTCCAAGTTGTTTCGATTTACATGATTTGTTTCCGTAAGTATACTACATTGACGTCAATTTTATAAAATATGGATTCTAGCCACGCACTGCATTCGACACCCACACCGAAATATTTGTGGGTCTTGCTACTGTTTTTGTTATTGTCTGATAAGTTTCTTGACAATAAAATGGTATCTAAAGGTAAATACTTCTGTAGTGATATCTTACAAGCGTACTTTGGGATATCAGAATTCAGAATAACATTCAAAGGAAGGCTACATTAATACCTACATAAAATGGAGTCAAAAATTGGCTACGACCAGTGCGTTCCTAAAAGAGAGTATTAAAGTATTAATGTCTTTGAATCCAAAACTGAGTCAATAAAAGGCAAAAAATCGTTTCTTGTTATTATTACTATAATGCATACGAAAACTAAAAATTTCCGCATTGCAGTATGCTCCTGGTACTATTTAAGGATAGTTATTTGTTGCATTTACAGGTTTCACTTTCAATGTCTAGGTTTTCCAATCATAGTTTTGAAAGGGAAAACCAATTCCATTTCTAAATGTTTGGTTTACTCAATTCTCAATCTTGACAGCCCATCAAAATCGGAGCAAGGATCCTTTTCAGGTATAGTATAGGGATGTATCTAGAAGATAAAAATCTAATACATATGTCAACATCTGCAAGTTTAAGTACGGTATAAGTTCTGCAAGCACGATGCATTATGGTTTCATAAATACAGATAGTATATTGTGTACATATAGATTTGTAGAAATAAGAATATAAATATATATTATGTATTCTGCAAAGTAATGCGGAATAATTTCTTTGAACTTCAAACAATCTCCAGGATCGCTAACATATAGGATTGATGGTTTATGTTTCGGTGGGCATGTTTTTATTTTCTATGAGTTTATCTCCTGGTCTCCCGTTGTAAAACGTGCAGTAGTGATCCAACCCTTATGTACACATAACAAGGTACATAATAAAATTAACATAGGTACTTACGGATATTTACTTAATAAAATGGAACAAACGAAAACAAATAAAGTCTCAACACAACGTGACAATTCCGGGCAAATCAGCCTTCTGCTACCTACATACTATAAGCCTCCACTATAATTTTATCCACATGCAGCTTCCATGACACAGTAGGAAAGTATTTAATATGTTCAATGCGTACCACTGCGTACATGGTGGTACTCATGACTTGCGATAAGTAAATAACTGGGCTCAAAGTCGAAATATTAACGAAGAGAAGACTCGGGTAGTTATTCTTTTTACAACTTTCTTTCTGAGCTTAGAATGTTTCACATTTACAAAGTCTAATTTCACAACTCTAATAATAATAATAATATTGGAATATTACCGTTCCTTTTCTGTGATTCCATTATGTTAAAAAATACTTCTGAAAACATTGCCCTTAATGCCTACCATCCTTCTGCTGGTTCATTAAAAGAGGATTTACCGATAGATACCGTTATTAAGAGAACTGATTTAAACATTTAGTCTTGTACTTTGCTCATATGTAAACTTTAGTTAAAAGAGACAGCTATCTGTTATAGAGAGCTAGCGGAGATATTCAATTGAAATCAAAAACCTCAGTTTTAAAGTAAGTATGAAAAAGTTTAAGTAGGTGAGTACAAACGATAAGTACGCGTAGGTAGTATAGATGAGGCAGTAGGCGTAAGTCCCTTTTTATGTTAAATACTAATAATATATTTTTTACCATAATTATTTTTTGTTCAGGTTTGTTCATATTGATATGCATATAATAATTAGGATCTTAAATGATTTCATCCAGCTTAGCTAAACTTTTCTACCTACTACTATTAAACATTACTAATGATCAAGGTTAGTCATAATTCGCGAAAATTTCGTCCAAAAATTCGCGTTTTTGGGATGAAAAAATCGCGAAATTCGCGAAATGCTATTTCTACTTAAAAACGGAAATTTTGATAAGC
>JABASD010002574.1:0-25629 GCA_019776165.1 Pogonognathellus flavescens
GTAAGAACATATAGTTATACTTCGGCATTATTTCTGTAATACCGTAATACATAGTTTTTAGTCTTGAATTTTGCATAGCTGTACTTTATTTGGAGTGTTTGGGATTCAAGAGGAAGTGGAAGATGTATTTCGCTGAAACAAACTTTAATAAAATAAGAACTACCTAAAAAGGTTGCTTACCCCAAGAAATAATCGTGGCAACTGGCAACCAAACGATTTCCAGGATTTTCATTTTCTTGTGAACTGTAAATCAATAAAAAATTGTTAAAAACTGAAAAATCTCATCACTATAAAGAAAAGTAGGAAACTTCAGAAGAACTTACTTTCTCTCCAGTATATAAAAACTAAAGAAGCCAGCGAGACTATCACATTAATCACAATTCCAACTATTTCTGAATATCTAATGACGAATCCACCAAGAACGTCAAAAAATACTAATTTCCCTTCGCTTTTCTCAACTTGCAAATCAATTTTTCCAAACTCTTTAAGCAGAGCTAGAGCATTTTCTCCCATGTGTTGAATACTTCCGGAAGGTATTTCTATAAGCTTGTCCCACTTGGTATGATACAGCCACCCATTCTTGATAAACCTTTTATCAGTAACTATTAAGTTGCATTTCATTCTTGCAATAATCAAAAGCATAAGTATTCGCGTGATATAAGAAAAGGAACTGCTTTGTTTTCACTTACGCCATGTCAAGTCCTGGAATATTTTTGAAATCTCTGAAAATTCTGAAATCAGTATCTGAAGGGACTAGACCTCTTTGAAACGCTTCTTCTCCAAGAACAGTTGTATAGGGATAGGGTACAACACTGGAATATGCTCTAAGCACCCAACTATTTCCGGGCCCAGTCTGGAAAAGGATTTCCCTACCCCCAGCTCCTGCACCTTCCAGATTCATAAAAGCCTTGACATTTTTGGACCATTTGTGTCCTTTGTCAGAACTTCCATTCACTTGGCCTTCAACAAATGCATGGGCTCCTTGCAACCCTAACTCTTCAGCTCCATTAAATAAGAAAATAATTGAATTTGAACACGGGGTATCACTGTGTGAAAGAACTCTAAGGGCTTCCAACATAACTGCACAGCTTATCATGTTATCTGTAGCTCCAGGGCTTCCGGGTTTTGTGTCAAAGTGACAATTTACAAGAAACGCACTGTCTTTCCTCAATGAAGAGTCTGCTGCTTCCAACTTAACAACGACATTAGCGATCTAATTTCAATTTCAATATTTAAGTTAACTTTTTGAGCTAATCGTTTGCAAATAAATTTGTATTATAGCTTTTCGTAAGAGTTTGCGAAATAATTATTGTATGCAAATATTACCTTAGCGTAAGATGAAGTGTGTCCTTCATCACTGTCCATAAAAAATGCACCTGTTGGTAATTGCAAGTCCCATTCTATGTTATGGGTTTCGTTTTTATTATTCCTTATGATTTCATTGATAATATCTATGAAGTTGTTCACAGTCTCGATATCCGTGGCTTGACTTCCGGACACACGGACACCAACTTTTGTTAACAAGTGCAAATCTCTCCGAGCCCTCTCTTCAATAAAACTGGCAAATAAAGAACAAGACAATTGCAATTTTCATGCAATCTTTTTACATTCTTAAATGTTGAATCATTAATAGATTAATAATTAATACCTATGCGGATTTTCGGGTATATCAGATTCAGTTAAAGCTTTTGGTAATCTCCCATCCATATATTTAGCAAACAAAATGGAAATCCCAATTAAAATTATAATCGAAATGAGTGAGAAATCGGCAGGTGCAGATTTCCGTTTCACATTTTCCTTTTCGTTTTCTTCAGATTCTTCCACTGCTGCTTCTACATCTTCATTTGTTACTGGTAATTCTGAAGATTTCGAATGCTGACTACCACGTCTTCGATTTCGTGTTTCTGAATTTTCACTCATTTTTCTCTTATAATATTTTTAATACCTTCTTTCCCTACGAAATTCTTATGTAAACCCTTTTTTGAACCTCTACTCTAAATTTTTATTATTTCGTAAAGTATCTATTTATCTTTCGGTAGGATTTTCAATGGGATAAGCTGTGTTTGTGATTTTTATAAAACAATGGCCTTTAAATTTTATTACACAAATTATATACTTTCGTGCTGTGCACAGCACATGGTACAGTGTAATATACAACCTTGCCTTTAATTATGGACTAACCTACGTTCAGTGTGTAAAGTAAGTTGGTATTGGCCGATATTTTTGCTTATCAGCGAACAAAAACCGATTGTTAATATTAATGATGCATTAAAGCCAACCTTAGTCACTACTAAAGCCTTTCTTCGCTTTTATCATAAAAGTCTCATTCAAGTTCAGTCAGTTAAATTAAAACTGATAAGATTGATGTCGCTTTATAGTATAGTGTATGTAGCACCATAAAAAAATGGTGCATATTTCCAACTGTGACTTTTTCAGTATACGTCAGCGTGCTACAAACTGATTTAACTGATTCGGAATAGCAAAATCTGTGACATAATTATACTGCAATATTATTTGCACAGAAAAATCAACATTTTATAAACATTTATAGACTAGGTATATCTTTCTTTGCACAAATTTTTATGTATTGTTATTTTTATCCTTATATAGATAAGGTTTGATAAGTTGCCCTGCTACTTAAATACTGTACAGTGATATACCCATACCCATATCAGTAATTACATTGCATTATTCGTTTGATTTTAGAAAACTGCAAACTAACTAACTACCCAATCTTCCTAGGTAGGTATACAATATGCCTATCCTATATAGGTGCATAGTTATTAGCCAGTACAACACAAGCATATTAAAACAATGAGTTAATTCTCTTGAGCACAATCAATACACTCTTAGCTTCCTGACTGATATTTTTTCTAAAACATATTTTGCCCATAATCCATTCTGTTGAAATGTTGTAGCTAATACAGAAACGTGTAATAACAGTTCAGGTGTAGAGTAATGAAGAGTGTAGCAACAATATTGATTACACTTTCTTCACTCGTCCCTAATCCTTAGTCCTGTAAAGCTGCATGTGATTCCAATCGAGATTGAATTGGCATTAATAATTAATGTATGATATTATACTCCTCGTTTACGTACCTACCTCTCGTACAGATACTTAGCTAAAGTTGTTATACGAGTAAAACGTACAAGTTGCCTTGCACATACTAATTTGCGTACGTGAATCGCATATAAGATGTCTGTGATCAGATCAGTCTATAATATTCCGTTAGTGAATCCACATTACATTATATCTGTAGTAGTAGTAGTAGTAGTATAAGTGTCGAGTCAATATAAATCCGCCGCTACCAACCATACCACTACTAATTGTACATACCACTCGCCTTTACTACTACACAACAAATAATACAATGCATTTTGGTGTTGTATTGAATTATACGCTTAAACTAAACATTTCATGAGTATAGATTGTAGTATTTTTACATAGAATGAAGCTTAAGGTGATCGAGGTAGACGCGTATACCAAATGAGGCAGTCGTTGTGCATTTACGGACTGCTATGTTATTTGTGCAGCAACAAAGCAAGAAAAAGTAGTTTTACTAACAAAGCTTTCATTTTTGTTGGGATGAGATACTGAGGTGCTTTTGTTGAGCTTATTAGTTGATTACACCTGTTGCTGATTTGTTAGGATTATATGTGTATAGTTCGTTTTCAAATATTTATGCAGAAAGTCAGGGCAGGTGAGTGCAATTTTTATTAGAAATTTGTGGTTTACCTTTTTTATGTATTTTATTATGGCACTGGGTACCTCAGACAACCTAAAGGTGTAGAGTAGAAGATTAGTAGATGTATCGATGCTATATGTCTTATTATTGTTTCCGTTGAGAACTATACTACTGCTACGACTACTACTACTTCTGCATGTGGAATTCAAAGAGTTCCTATTCAATGAATGACTTTAAGTTAAAATTCCCAATTAGCAATCGCACATTATTTGTAACCCCAACAGTTTTACATAGAGCTGCTCCCTACCTACCTTACACATTATTATGCATGGTCGTGAATAATTTAGCTGCGTAATATCCGTGTAATGGCTATCCTATACACAATAACTTTTTATATGTGTCCAGGTACAAATATCGTCGCGTTATTAGCTCTTTATACAACAATTTGAACCTTGCTCCTACCTGTAATTAGGCAAGAAAATAATATGTAAATTTCCATTGATTCATTCACTCAGACTAACTGCGTGACTCAATTGTAATAGGGAGGAATCTTATTTCTGTCTGCCATTGCGACCTAAAACACCAAAAACGTTCTCTCTGTTTTAAGAAATGGCAGGATGCAACCGGAAACGTTTGTTTAGTAAGTACTGTGATATTATGCACACTTTTCTGAAAGAATCAACTCATGAAGTACCTACATACTATAGCTATGCATGAGTACAAAAGAATGTAGATGAAAATGAAAACATTCGACATTCATAAATACAAACATTATGGTAAGGTATACTAGACCTAGTATAAAAGTAAGCAGAATCCGTGATGATAATTAATACAATGAAATCGCGTTGCATATATACATAATACAAGTAATCCCAGTGTAAAACAACTTTCAAGCATTACGTGTGTGCAAGAACAGAAAGAATACCGTGTGTTACATCATTTTATTGAAAATAATGATACGATGATTTGTTGCGCAATATAATTCATGCATACGCAGATGGCTTACTTACTTTAGTGTTCACAAACTCGTAAAAGACTGAAGATAAGTAAATATGTTGTATGCAAATGAAGAGTTAGCTTGAGACTCGACTCGTTTGCTCTAATTGTTAGTTCACGGCCATAGCTTTGATGCTAATGTGATTTTCTTTTCGTTTATACACTTTATGAGGTGTTTACATTGTAATATTAAAATTTATTCGCTTTTTATCTTCTTTTGATATTATGATGCGATCTCAAATCAACCCTATAGGACGACGACGACGAAGATTCAGTAATTCCATTGTGTTTTCTGCCAGGTATGAAATTAAAATAAGGCCCAGCAATGAAATGATCTTAAGTCAAATGATTGCAATCACACAACAGTTACAGCATCCCAACAATCCTACTAAGTAAGAGAATTGGAAACACACACAAGACTAAAAGAACAGCCTCAGAGAGAGTAATAATAATACATTATGTGTGGATGTAGTGTATGTGATACCTATGATTAGCGACCATAAGTATTAATCTATCTATACGTATATCTAATGTAGATTGACAAGGCAAACAAAGTAAAACCAAAAGCAACATTATTTTCTGGACGTATGGCAAGCTTCTTGATATTCGCGATCGATTAAATATGCATAGTGCGTCACAACTGGATTTATTATCTTGCATGACACCACATCACTTTACTACTACGATCTCTGGTATCTAAATAGTCTAGTGACTGACTTCATAAACAATGGACAGGTTGTAAGAATGCAATAAGATGCAGGTGAGAGTGAACGGCAGCTTAATTAAAGGAAGGCTATAGTAATAAACAAAGGGTTGTTTTGTTTTTCTTTTAAGTATATTGTATATTTGTACATAGAATGTGTGAGAGTCGTAACTTGTTGGTGTGTTTTGTGCAAAGATGTGATTCTGTTGTGTGTATAAAATTGTGTGATGGTAAAATGGTCGAAGTGGATGGTATATATGCATATTCATTGCGCAAAGCTGTAATAATCCTTATAAAGATTTTAATTTATCCATAAGAATGTAGACCAGACGAGACGAGACCAGACCACAGACAACGAATGACAACTATTACTTACAGACTAATATTACATACTACTAAAGCTATCAATACACTTAAATACTTATAAAGGACAGCATTTCTATATTCTATTAGTTTAGTATATATATTGTAGTATATAGTATATATAGGGTAGTTAAGAGCAAGGTGTTGAATGAATTAAAAAATATTACTGAGAATACTCATACTACTATATGTGTGTATATGTATTATTTTATACTATGACAGTAATCATAAGTTTGATTTGAACAAGTTTCATTGAATCGATATAAAAATATCATCTACATAGCTAAATACATTTATTATAGACAAGCATATAAGAATATACACAATTTTTCCTCGCGAAACCCTTAGGGGGATAAATCATAACAATACTAAAGCATTTGAATGGCCACAATTCCAAAAAGAACTTTTAATCTCAATATCACCACAATTATTGTTAAAAGCATTTGAGCACAAGATCTACATGGAGTAATGAAATTATTATAATCATAATTATTAGTACAGTACTAACTACCGACTGTTTACCTATAGCCGCTTACACGTTCAGTATATGTATAAAAAGTTTTGCGATAGGTACTGGGAACGCCTTGGTTAAATAATAAAAATATATAGAGAAAACTCTACAAAAGAGTGCAGGCAGTTACTCAAGGAAAAGCTCTTTTACAAGTGTTTGTGTTTATAAAACGCTTTGTTTATTTAGGTTTAGTAAAAAAATAGATTTTTATTTTAGGTACTTTAAGTGAATGTTATTTAGGATCCATATTAATATTCTCTTAGGTTAAAATTACTTATGTTTATGTAACTTAGATCGTTTATTAGTAATTTGCAAGTGCATCACAGTTATTTTTCTGCACTTTTCGACCTCGTGTCCCTACTGAGAGTTTTCTTGGGTCGCATTACAACGAATTTCTTGTTCAACGGACCTTCTGATGGCTTATTTTTATTTGTTGTTTTCAAATCGCGAATCAATTTCTTTTTTGTGAGTTTCAAAATTGCGATTTGTAGTTGCAATTTTTCTTTATACAGATTGCCGATGGCTTCTGAGTCCTTGGCGCTAGGAACGAAGCTGGGATGAAGCTTTGAACAAGGATCGGATGAAGGTGGAGACATTTCTTCGGTCGTTTCAGAGCATTTTCTTTGCTGGCCTAATTGTTGGTTGTTATTCGTTTGTTCTTTAGTGGTGG
Source organism: Pogonognathellus flavescens (assembly GCA_019776165.1). Lineage (NCBI taxonomy): Eukaryota > Metazoa > Arthropoda > Collembola > Entomobryomorpha > Tomoceridae > Pogonognathellus > Pogonognathellus flavescens. Next base: position 6,930 of record JABASD010002574.1, read on the forward strand.
AGCCGACAGTTGTAATGACGGATGAGCAAATTCCTCCTCCACTCATTCTTCCAAAGTCCGAAGAACTATTTTGATCCCGGTCAAGTCCCACGGGTCCATTAGAGATTGTCCTACTTAGGATGGGCGGTGGGGGTTGTCTCAAATGATTCAATGGAGTTGAGTAGCATCTCTCTAATAAATATTTAGGTTCAATGTCAACATCGTCCTCATCATCGTCGTCGTCTTCCTGTTTCATACTAAAGTCATTGACACTATTCGAAGTTCCATTCCTTGTCACATTAACTCTTAAATCGATTCCTTCCTGCTCGTATATTCCCGAATCGGACATTAGCTCAGTGGCATTTCTCGACTCACTCGATTCTTCGTCATTGTCGTCACTCATTGGACTGGGCGGTCCGTCCGAATTATTTGCCCCCATTAAATTAATATGATTATTATTACTTTCACTCAGAGTTATTATAGGGGTAAAGTGAGCAGGGATGAAATTTTTATCTTCTATAAATTCGCTGTATTTTGAAGAAGTATTCAAATACTTATCTCCTACACCACCATTCCCCAAAAGGGATCCTCCGTGAAGTCCTCCTAAATTCCCGAAAAGACCATTCCCGCTATTAGATGAATTCCCACTGGAATGAAGCGCAAGAACTCGTTGACTCAATTCGGAGATTTTCCGAGTTGCTCCCCCACCCGCTCCGCCATTCATGTGAAACTGATGCTTCATTTCCCAAAGTTCCTGCAATAATTTATTATATATATCATGTAAAATTAGAAAACAAACACCTGCAAGAAAAAATGTGCACACAAAACATCGAAAAATCAAATATCTTGTTCAAACTTTTTTCCCAGCAGTAACCAAATTTTTCCATTTTCGTCTCACTTCCGCAGGCGTTCGACGAACTAGAGTGTTATTCTGATTTAAATTAGAACAGATGAGTCGCCAAATTTCTTGTTTCCTTAGGTTTGTGCTAGCGTCAGTGGCTTTACAAGTTAGAATCTCACGATGAAGAGCAAACTGATCCAAGAGAAAAATATTTTCACATTCTGTCCAATTAGGTTTTCGTCTTTCGATCCTCTTGTTATCTCGATTGCTCATTTTTAGTGAGTCTGTTGGAGAATACTTCATAAGATCGTTGGCGGACGGTGAGGAATTATGGGCAAGTCGCCTGGATAATTGTAGTATTGTATCCATTTTGGATTTGTTTCTCCACAATTTACTTTTTCTTTTCTTTTTCGCCGTTGTGAATGAATATAAGGCCGAACTTAACGGGCCACCAGAACTTCACGTTAAAAGATATAGTGAACACCACAACAAACCTTCCACCACTAACTAAGGTATACAAAATGTAGAATCTTATGAATCGTCTTTGAGAAGTAGAAGTAGCACTCTGAACTCGGCAAGTGACAATCAGTTGAGAAACTAGAAATGATCCGATTCAAAATTCTGAAGAAACGTAAATAAATTCAGGAGACTACAGTCCGGAAGTAGAATACTAATTTAAACTACAGCAGTCCATAATTTATTCGAAACGGAAACACGGTAGATATTGTGTAGACACAGCAGTGCTCTGTTCCGGATCGGATTTCCGACAGAAGAGAATTTGGAGAGTGGAATGAGACGAAAGGTAGCAAAAGTGTAAATAATTTGTGTTGCCGGTTCCGTCTATCTTTGACAAAATCTTCTAGACAATTGAAACAAAGCAGTTGTTACTTGTTGGTAATAATCCTCAAAGAACCCATGATCATCCTCAGACGAAAAATCACTTTCTCTTGATTCAAGTTTTGGGTTTAGTAAGTAACCTGTTTTACGAAAACTTTTCTTTCAACTTAATATGCATATAAATGCACGTATGTGTATACTACAAGAAACTCGTCATTATTATCTTTACATACTACAACCACGACTACGGTACTTTTGTGCTGTACTGTCAGTAACGTTTACTTTAAATGGACTACTCTTACTATTACTTTACTATTTGTACGACGACGAGCCAAGTCCAAGTCAACTCAGTTCACCAAGCCAATAAAGTCAAGTCGAATCTTACGAAGAGATGATGACCAGTTCAGCCCATATGCCCCATGCATTGATATTTCATATATGCATAACAATATTATATACTCATATAGCAATAACAATGCCTACACCACCATGTCCTTTACTTTACATACATATAAAATCCATCTTGTATACAACAAACTACAAACACACACATAGAAATAAAAACTGTTACTACTTACTCATATACCTACATCCCTCCTGCAACAAAATAATTGAGTATATACAAGAAAGCAAACCAACGACACTGCTAACACTACTACACCACTTTGCGGAGATAACTACGGAGAGGAATAGGCAAAGTGAGCAAAACAAAACAGAAGATATGCAAGGATGGCATAAACTCATATTGTCTAAGGTTTTCCTTTTGATTTGCTTTGTTGTTGAAATGATGAAAGTGCAAACCAGTCAAGACAAGTCTGGTCTGAGTTCACTTTACTGAGATGATATTTAGTCGAGAAGCCCACAAGTCAAGACACAAGAAAATACAAGGCTGCCCAACAACGCCATGACTATAGTCGAGTAGTAATAATATGATGACCATACCTTATTTTCTTGCAAAGTACAGCTAGTCAGCTTTTGCTGATCAAAGCAAAAGTTGTCGTAAATATTAGGTCACTCTTGCCCTAGATCAAGTACTGGTCTAGTCCTCTACTTACTTTACTTGATGATCTTACTTCTTGAAATACTTGATCTCTGCTAGTCTCCCCTTGTTTATCGCATGCATATAATATCTACATATTACATTCTCATACATATACATAAATACAACTACTATACACGCATAAAAGTAAAATACAACTATTGCATTTCTCTTCTCTCAATATATCATGTAATGCACATCGTAGTTGCTCGGACATGAAACTGCAGCCCATACACATATGTCGTTATATCCCAACCAGTAACTAGTAACGTGCTTTAATAAGCCATGTCTTCATGTAATGTGAAATATACTCACACAGGAATATACGCAGTGTCCACAACAAAGATATATATTATCCACACATGTACCACTACAGATATCGCCAATTCTTCAAACAAACAATTTTTATGAACCTGTTTTAAAGGCAATCTCTCGTTTAGGCAACTTGAGAGAAAATCCCAATTGCTCGTTTATAAGCACATTCAAGAAAATCTGACAAACCTGACTTGACTCGACTTGCTATAATGTGATATTATTGTTTTCTAGTATGCTCGGCCCACAGCAGCAGTATTACATACACATACATGTACACACTGATTTCTATACGGGCTCTCGTTCTGTACATACGACTGTGATTCGTGTAAGCGATATGCAAACTCAGAATTAGAATAAAAATAATAGCTAAGTACAATAAGCACAGACAAGTATGAAGTATCCAACATTTCTTCTGTGAGCTTAACGAGTCTGTGTAAAGAATACTTGCTTTTAAACGAGATCCATACATTCGGTAGGTATACAACGTAATATTATTATAAGTACCTGATACATTGCTGATAGTTTCTTCCTAAATAAATAAGTGCAGCAAACACCAACACTACTACTACTAGTCGTATGTGTTTAATATTGTAACTATCATTTCCACACACACACTATACACAAACACCAACCAGTCAATGGTCAGATGAAGTTGAATTCTATATAGTAGTATATATGGTTATAATAATATATTGGCATGGCTTATGGTCAGACTACTTCTAGTACATAGAGCATAGACTGAGAACAACGTAGTTCAAGTCAAGTCAACTTAGTCTTATTACAATTAGTAGTAGCAGCTAGTTGTTTTCCATGAATACTAATATTTTTACTTTACCTTTGGATTCTGCAAATTCACTCTCACTCATCTCACAATTACGTAGGTTGTTTATTCAAAACAAAACAGACTACTCTGTAGGAATGTGTTTAATAGGTAAGTACATACTATACACGCTATATACACAAACAATAATCTTCACTATAAGAAACAGTAGAAACGATCTTCTACCATATACATAAATGACAATGAGTGTTAGTGTAACCGTATCAGTAGTGTAGTAGTAATTTTAACAATGAGATAGAAGTATTGATTTCAGATGAGTAGATCTTCTGAGAATTCATGAGGTCAGTTCAGCTCAACAACATGCCAGAGATGTTAGATACAAGAATTTACTATTTCACAGCCACAATAGTGATAATCTATAAAAAATTAAATATGCAAACTACTATATTTGGGCATAAGCATTCCCAGTAGATATATATACAAACTAGATACTACATGTGAATGCTACAGTGTTACATTTGACTTTATTCTGAATACTATTGCTGTTTTGGGAATAAAGCAATTGAAAAAGCAAGAAAACTTATTGTTCATGCATGCAAATAAAACTAATGCTAAAAGAAAGTCTGTACATATAAGTCCTAATACTCTTACTTATACTGAATTGAGAAAGACGAGAATTGTGAGACAGTAGGTAAACATCTTTTTTTATTGTTCAAATAGGGAAACAAGAAGTAAAGCCGTTTCACTCTCGACATAAGCTGCGATTTTGTTTTGCTTTTGTTGTGAGTCAAGTCAGTAAAAGGAAGTACGGAGGGTCAAAACGTCGAAAGTGAAGGAAGTTTATAATGCAAGGGTTGGCTCGTTCCTTGATGCGTTGTGTGATGTGATTGATGTAACTACGGTTGAGAGTTGAGAGTAGTAGTAGTGGTGCTACAAGTTCTTCTAGTAGTAGAGTAGTATTTACGTAGGTAGTTAACTTAGCCTAGTAGTAGTAAATAGTAAATAGTTGATGAGTAGGTGCCTGTTTCATATGGGCAGATTATGTACAACGTATATAAGTACAAGTGTCCAAAGGCCTTTACCCAGTGATACACACACCTACTAAAATCTTATATATGCATAATATATAGCTCTGTGTGATGGTCTCTGGCTGTAGCAGCATGGTAATTGAGTTTGGAGCGATAGGGCAAAGTACACCTGCCTGTCTTGTCTCATTCAGTCAGTCACTAGTCACTACATACAAAATACAAGTATAGTTATTCTCAAGTCAAGTGTTGAATGTTGAATATCAGCTTTGTTTGGGTTAAAGCCTGGTTATTCGACAGAGAAACTTTCTGAAAACGTCAAACGAGATTTGCCGCATAAAGACAACTTGTCACTTGCTAAAGCTAAAACTCAAGCTGTAATAACTACTTTGGGCTCACACAGAACACAAAGCTCTATATACTATAAGTATACCTACTACTAAATAAATGTAATCTACAAAAATACTGAACTGTACTGTATGTATAGTATATTATTGTAAATCTATTGTGGCAGTAGTGGCTTCAGATTTAGCTTGTAAGAACATCAGATGAATTTTAGTAATAGAATAGAATTACTAGTGAGATGGTCAGATAATAATATTTGACTAAGTATTGCAAAGAATATAACATAAGTATTATAAGTACCTGTAGGATAACCTTTGCTCATGCTTGGTACTCTTGAGAAAACAGATATATACAAGGAGCCAATATGAAATATCTAATCTTGAATTGTTGTAGTAATGTGTATGGTGAATTGTAATGTTGATGCTTAAATGCAATATTATGCTAGAGAAAGGAATAAGTTTGCCTCAAGTGAATCTTCTATGTAGTTCTTCTGCCTTTTGTGGATGTTTCTGGTTTGTAGTTTTCTGTCGTAGGCACCAGACCTGGATTGGATGTATTGTGTGTGTTTGTATACTTTGTATATGTGTGTAATGTGTAACTTCTATCATTATGGTCATTCAAAGTCTTCTCATATCGAATTTATTCAATCCACTTAAATACATTTGTACATTATACCTTTAAATGTTAAAGGCTCACGGCTCACCTTTGCTAGGTTGGTTTGGTGGGATTGGGATACAGTACAACAATGTACAGGTCAGAGAGTATGTAAAAGATTTTACAAGAGACATTAACCAAACATATGAGGATCAACTTGCATATTATGGTTTGCCATATATCTGCATCACTTGGGTGAGAAACAAATCCTTTTAGCAATATACACATTACTAGTATAGACTAGATACACAGGCAAGTTAGATACGTGCAATCCTGTCTGCATCGTATACTTATGTGAAATGTTAGATGAAATTATTTTTTTTCTAGCTTTGTGACACGAGGGTAAGGGTAAATGATCTCTTTCACTAATCTCTAACTGCAGATTTCGTTGCATGTTGCAAATCTCTCTAAAGGATTTACTTTTCATTTTCATTCACTTACAAATTCTTGCGAAATGTTTTTAATGCGCATAATATGATGTGTGTCCACACATTAGCTCAGGTACAGTAAACTACAGCTCAGATTTTATTTAGTACTGTTGAAATTAATGGCAGATTTCTTCAACTACGAGTAGTATACCTATAGGTATCAAAAATGCTGCAAAAGTTGACTACATATATAGTAATCATGGAATTTCAGCAAATACAATAATATATGAAAAATATCAAGTTATTTATGGACACAAAAGAAATTCCATGTGAATTCATGACTTTTTGAATGAATCAGTGAGAAATACTGAATTTCAAATTGGACGTTGTGGAATTATACTGCAAATATAAAGATTATTATTTTATTTCACAACTGTAGGTTCGTTGAAGTTAGTCTTCTGTTCTGCCAGTGCCAGCAGTAAGGAATTTGCGATTCAGTAAAAATGCTGTTTGGATGCATCAGGAAATGATCATCAGCAATTTTACTAACGATAAGTTGGGTTTTCCAGAATGTTTTCTAATCTTCCTATTTTTGCATAGGTAATTGGTGAGTAAGTACCTAATTGGAATCTTCAAACTATAGAAAAAATCTAGTAACAAAGCAACAATGTTATTACAGTGCAATTGGTTTGAGATCATGAGAGGGTATCTCATTATTAATGCATTCAATAATAATCCTTCGAAAAGATAATCAATACTTTTAGTTTTGCCCCATATCTTTTGCTTGCATTATACGCTATGGATTACTCTCGCATCTAACTCTTATGCCTTAGTACTACTTTAACCAGAATAATGCAGTGTTGAAAATTGTGGCTGACAATGAGCTAACAATAAAGTAAAGGTTGCTCTGTTGCTCATACGCCTAAGTAGTTAAAGTTAGCACAGGTAGCTGCAAAAGTTAATGATATTGACCAAAGTCTGTTGAATGTTATAAATGTGAGTGAGCAAAAACAGGTGCACCAACCAACTGCAAACTCCATTTATCCTCAACCCAATTAAAAATGCTCTACACTGTAATTAAATACACACATGAGCGTAGGTCAAAAAATAGTTAATTGTGGGTTTGCAATAGGAACTTTACTGATATGATAATTAATAAGTTATCACTCTTATCACCATTACTTACGAAAATATTCAACACCTACTTACTTCATATAGTTTCATTCTGTTTTTACTGTTTGTAGTTGTCTTGTCTTATGTATAATATAAAGTTGCACTTGCACTGCTTCAGTTATATAGTTATGATCTTAAGTGAGATATTCATAACATTCATAAAAACAAACTAATTCATGCGTTGACTTATGAATCAAAGTAAAGCAACTCAATGAAATTGTATTTAAATTTATGCTTTACACATTGTTGTTGTTTCCTTGAAGTTGGCAATACGCAACAGCGTCGTGTATTGTAGGAAAGAAACAGTTTGTTCCAGCATGATGGACGAATTGACTTTTGAACATGGACTCAAACAAGTAAAAGGAACAATTGGCATATATAGGTTTGATACCCTTAGCAATGTAATTGGTATGAAGGACGTTAAGAGCCTTGATGGCACCTGCGTCAATTGAACCTGCACTTGACAAATCCAAAATCATCCATCTCACCTAAAAATAAAAATTTGCTTGAAATAATGCATTGCAATATTTAAGGCATTTTATAAAAAATGCAACTTTCTCTTTTAAAAAAAATCTTTTCGTATTATATTTACTTTTCTTTCTCCAGGAGATTTCTCCGGGCTTTCTTTATCGCTTTCTAAGTCTGAAATATAAGTCTGTACAGTTCCTACACTGTGAATGCTGATTGTCGATGAAATCGATGTAATTTCGTCTCCGTTCTTAGTCTGAATGCATAAGAGGTGGATTTAGAAAGTGAAATCTTAAAGATTCGTTGAAATTGAGACGAGTGATTTTTAACGTAGGACTTACGGAATTTGAAAAATGGGGAGCCATAATTTCATCGATGGATGCAAGAAAATATTCCACTGTGGCGAAGTTAAGACTTCCTGAGTATTTAATCATCTTGATATTTGGAATTTCTTTCGCCTATATGACAGAAAATTTTTGTTTAAACCATCGCAATATTTTTGCAAGAAAAATTGCTTTTTTGCACAGATGTAGCATTTCTATATTAAAAAATAGGTTCTATACGAATATTTACCTTTTTACATGCGTTTACATCTGCATATAAATCGAAGTCTTCATATCTTCCCAATACACTGATGTTTGCTTTATTGGATCGCCAAATTAGAGTAAGTAAAGAAATTCCCATTCCTACGCCAAGTCCGTACTCAATATCTAAAAGCACAGTGGCCAGGAATGTAAGAGTCCATATCATCCCATGAATGGAACACTCTCTCCACACTTTTGGCAAGTCTAGTGCTTGTTTCAACAGGCCTTTGAGTGCGACGACAATGATAGCAGATAAAATACACTGGGGAATAAATCCAAAAGCCATAAATGTCAATTAACATAAACTACTACGTGTGTTTTTTCTAGCATCAAGTAACCATGCATAAAAATAAATCAGTCATTAGCGACACCATAAAAACTCACATGAGGCAGAGCTTCAAAGTAAGGTCCCACCCACAGTAAAACCACCAGAAGAAGCATGCTTGAAAATAACCCTGTCAGTTGTGTACGACCACCCACAGATTCCTGAACTGCAGACCTGGCAAGAGACGCGGATATGGGAGCGCACTTAAAGAAACTTCCGACGATATTACTCGATCCCTGTGTGATATTTATGTTTATAAACAAACATTGAGAATTTTCAACAAGAAAAGCTTTTACTGTTCCTTCTTCACATGTCATCATTATATACGATTACAGTTTACTGAAAACATTCATCTAGACTTAAAACCGGCTGGTGTGAATTTCAGCTCATTATGGACCAATGTTTTTCATACTACCGTACATTACTGCAATTATGGCTTGTGTTGTGTTTATAATAAGATTTACCATCGCTAAGAGTTCTTGGTTAGCATCAATATGGTACTTGTGTTTATCCGCAAACATTTTAGACAGCGATATTGCAATCGCGTACCCTACGAAGCTGATGATGAGACTTCCAACAAATACATCGGGAAGAATATCCAAGTGAGGCACAGAAGGTGTTGGAAGTCTAAAATGATAATTAAAGGGTCCATTTACAACGCATGCTGCATAAAATATTGTTTTAATTAATAACAATAATAATTTAGGTACTAAACGATCGTATTTGCTTCGTTTTTGCAATTACCCTGTTGGAATATCACCAATTATTGAAACATGGTACTTGGACTCCATATGGCAGTAATAGGAAATTAGTGTTGCCACTACCATAATTACAAACTCTATAGGGATGGGAAAGGGAATCCTTTTGCTCAAGTAAACCTTCACAATTCACATGTTATCCTTAGAATCTGCAAATACTATGTAATTTGTTTTTGCGAAATATTACAATATAAATGTGCACTGTAGTTAATAATAAGGCCATCAATAGCTTATAATGCTATTGATGATATATCTACCTTAAGAAGTTCATTGTACAGCACCAATACAAGGATTGCCACTACAGATATCAATATAACAGTTGTGTTCGATTTATCAATGCTGCTCGCCAAGTCATAATAAGTCTGTGGAATCACAAAACTATCATATACTACACACAATTGTAATAAATATATAATTGCTATATCCACTATTTCTTTGCATACATTTGCATTTGATTCAGCATTCAAAGGCTAAGGTTAAGCGTAATATGTAAAAGTGGTTTGTGTGCAGTTTATTCAAAATAACTTACAAATGGTACGTTAAAAAAGCCTGATCGTTTTCTCAAACGCAAACCAAATAAATTCTTCACTTGTGTAGTCAAAACATGAATAGCAGCTCCCGTAGTAAATCCACCGACAAGTGGGGGCGATAAGAGAAGACTTATTCTACCCATACTAAATATTCCCATCACCAACTGTACAAATTATTAACACGTCATTTATTTCAACGATACCATCGTACTTTTAAGCTGAGTTAGTAAGTAATTGTAGATGAAGATTCAAAAACATTACTTGGCAAATTCCAACAGTTATTGTAATAACAACTGTAACTTGCACAATATCATAATTTTTATTTTCAGACGTCTGATGCTTATCCAGGTAATTCATTGCCTCTTTCCCAGTCATGAGACACACAACAGCAAATGTACCTTTAAATTATTTATGCATCAAAATTTTGAATTAAAATCTGAATAAGATCACGCAGGTCAATGAATGACAATTATTGGTTGACTGTCTGTTGTGTCTCAAATAGATGACTTACCCATTGAAGCATGACGAGATGTTCCTAAAAACGAGTAAATAATCACAGGGAAAAAAGCCATGTAAATTCCGATTATAGGAGGAAGATTTGCTAAGAGTGCATATGCCATTCCTGAATGATAATGAAACATGATATTGAAAAATAATTGACAGGTACTATTTTATATGGACTCTTCAATAAGATCAACTTTAGAATGTCTCTCTATTCAAGTAAATCAAGTTTCAAGTAAACCTTGAGGAATATGCATCACAGCGACAGTGAAAGCAGCTACGAGATCATTTTTCAAATCCTCTTTCCATTTATAATGAGGAATCCATTCCAGAAATGGGATACAAGAACGAAGCCAATTTAAAGGTGTACATTTGAATGAACGAGTAGCTTCCCTGATTCCGAACCAATTAGAATAGCTTTTATTATCTAAATATATAAAGATAATGCCTCATATGATTCATGAAACTCTGAAGGATTGAATTGATTATGATATTAATGAACCTAGTAAAAATTAAGATGCTTACCTTTAGCTTCAAGATCAACATTTTCATACTGTACATACAGATCCTTCTGGTGAATAATGGGACGAGTGGTATTTACATTTGCGTCCATAAACCTATTTGTAGTACAATTTTCGCTTTCATTTTGAGAAGTGAAAGACGACATATTATTAGTTGATGATTTCGATGGCGGTGGACCTTCTAGAGATATTTTTAATCTGAAGACAACAATTTAGCTCCTAATAATGTAAGTAATTTGATTTGATGAATGAATTCACTTCGTCAGTGCGTTAATGAGTTCTTAAAAGTGGTGTGTAGTGTTCCGGAATTTAGACTAAGTAAAAGTTCATAAAACTCTTCATTTACATTTGTATAATATTCTATATATTATTTAGAATATATATACCTAAGCCTTTTTACACAAGTATGATTTTAGGTTTTATCTGTGTGTATACCTATATACTCGTGGCGTGGTTCGTTATTGACATGCAAGGCACCAAGGCAGCAAAGCCTAATCTCATTATAAAACGTGGAATTGTATAATAAATTAAAGGAAAATTACAACCAGTAGTTCCATTCCATGAACGAAAATATATGAAAACAAATCGTACGTCACCTTTATGTCAATTAATTTAAATTCTATGCAACACCAGAGCTTCGTTACGTACTTTCATCTTACTGGTATATGTAGAGTGGTGGAGTATTATCGTGTTGACAGTTTCATTTAGTTTTAAAAATGGTTAAAAAGATTGGCAATTGGCACGTTATGGCATTCATAGTCAACAAATGCATCGATCAAATAAAAATGTGATAAAGCTGCAAAAACAACAGGAATTTACATGAATGCTAATACAACAATTTCATGCACAAACAGTTTAAACAAAATCAGAATATAAGATAAGGAATTTACAATGGTGGAAACGAACTTGCCGGCAACCAAACCGAATACAGATTGAACAAGCCTTGATTTAATTATTTCAATGTTAACAATGACAATAACTATATTTTACACGAAACAAAATTATACAGGTATAATATAGAATACCTACACACTTGTGTGAAGCATGTGTCATATACGAAATACGAATGAATAAACTATTTTATGATTTATTTAACACTTTAGAACAAAACGTGTCTCACTCACAGAAACAAAGGTATTATATGTTAATCCTCTTTTGTTACGTGTGGGGTGGTATGACAGTCGGTTAAATCCATGAACGATTATCTTTTAATAAATGCGGAATAACGGTGTGTGTCAGCTTCCTTAACAAATCAATTACTGTCGTAAACATCGACAAATGCTTGACAAATATTGGTAACTAAACGTATAATAAACATTAAGCTGTGCAATACGTAGCATTGTAGCATTAGCATACCTAGGTACAATAAAAGGATGACAAATACATTTTGTTTTCGCTTTACTTTTTAATGTATCAAGTTCAAAGTAACAAAGATGAAATTATATGCAACTACATGCATTATATGAATTATTGTGAGTACAGAGTAGAGTACATACCACCAGAGAATCAACACAATACCCCTACTGTATTTGTGGAAACTCTACGGGATATAATGTAGCTACCTGCTTAGTTGATTACAAGCACAAAATGTCATTTAATTGTTCACATGTACACACAAATATTTTTATTAACACAGGATGCATATGTATTATGTATGTTGCTCAGATTGCTCATAATCTCCGCTATGGTTGGATGTACATCCTTTTAATTGTAGAGTTTACTACTGTTTAAGTCATTGAATAAACTTCAGTTTGTTTGCATTAAAACAATTTTTAGTTATCGCTCTATTTGCATCAAAAATACCATTGAGTATTGATCAACTATGAAATATTTGTTCAGGAACGATACGGTATTTATGGAAAACAAATCTCTTTTGTTGCAACTAAATGAATAATGCAAGAACTTGTATATAGGTTAATTGTTTTATTTGTAAAAAGATTTAAATTATTGGAAAAACATAAGCACAATAATGTAAGGTGACATTTCTCCTAATTAAATCTGGCCACACATGCATCTTTGCTTGTTATTCAATGGAAAAGTTATTCCTCAACTATACAAAGCGAAAGCGGGTTGAGCGGAGTTACTTCGTTACTTGCACGCACACAGTACAAATGCAGTGGACTCTGTATGACGTTATCCGAAATGAGACGCATGAAAGAGCGTATGTCTTTGAGGATGCATAATCCAGGTATGAAAATGAAAGAAAGAAATTGAGAAGAGAAATGTTTGCATTGAGACAATTTTTAATTATAGCTCTATTGCATCAAAAATACCATTGAGTATTGATCAACTGTGATATTGAACAATGATGAGATTTGTCCTTGAACGATACGGTATTTATGGAAAACAAATCTCTTTTGTTGCAACTAAATGAATAATTCAAGAACTTGTATACAGACGATTTTTTTAAATATGTAAAAAGATTTAAATTATTGGAAAAATATAAGCGCAATTGTGTAAGATGACATTTCCCTTAATTAAATCTGGGCACACATCTTTGCTTGTTATTTCAATGGAAAAGATATTCTTCAACTATACAAAGCGAAAGCAGTTGAGCGGAGTTACTTCGTTACTTGCACGCACACAGTACAAATGCCGTGGACTCTGTATGACGTATATCCGATATGAAGATGCATGAAAGAGCGTATGTCTTTGAGGATGCATAATCCAGGTATGAAAATGAAGGGTAGAAATTGAGAAGAGAAATTACTGACTGAGGATCGCAAAAGCTGGTTTTATTTGACTCTTTTAAACTGATGTGAATATAGTAATAATAATAATGTGTCCCTAGTATAATATTAATATTATTAAGTCTATTATTCGGCGACATTTGTTTGTAAATATGAATATAACATGTTCAGAAATCACATCATTCAGTGGCACTAGCATTCAATCTTACGCATTTTTTACATCACTTTGATAACATCATCGTTCGTAGGTCCTACTATTAAGTAACTATTTCATATAGGCGTTCGTTATTTACTACACGCTACTAACCTCTTCATTAACTAACTACGACCACATTTATACTCGAACAAATTAGTACTTTTGTAGAAGATGTGTTGCTATTATTAGAATGGCAAGAACAATCAAATCGACTGCAAACTCAACTTTAGTCAATAAAAGTGTCGTTAGTAAAAGAATGGTTGTTGTAATCAAACATAACTAATTACATAATAAAGTGTCATAATTACTGTAATAATAATCTCGCATAATATTACAACTGAATACAGAGGTATGTTGAAAAAATTGGTTCGTTATTTTCCTATAGCTAAGTAAATTATGTAAGTTCGTAGTAAGTAGCTTCATGTCATGAGTAATAATAATGATCGTGAAATTACACAAAGAACTGGCAAAACTTTCACACAGATTTCTTTTCTGATACAATCGTTACCGTTTTAACACAACAGTAAAATATTGTTACAAATAATCCAATAAAACAAAACGTTCAGAGTTCAGAGTGTCACACACGAAATACGAAGACCTTTTTACGTGGTCGTATCGCATCGTAGATTGTTGTAAACATTATATAAAACATTTGAGGTTACAATAGTTATAATGATCAATTCCATGGTCAAGGTAAAATTTACATCCTCTGGATTTCAACTCAATATTTTACATGATACATTTTATACTGCTTTATAGCATCAACATCAATTACTTGATTAAATTGTATTTTTATGCTCTTATAATCCACACACATCTACACAAACACAACTGGTAAAGTCCTCCCTATTACAGTACAAAGGTACTAATGTAATTTTAGATATACATAATGTTATTATGTTAATAAATTATTAATCAATTAATTTGTAGTAGTACATTTTCCCTTTGTCAGTTTAAGTACTTATTACACTTACTTCAAGAAATACTCTCCATCCATAATCATTACAAAACTTTTTCTGTAAATTTATTACCAAAAACATCAAATGTCTTTAGTACAAGTAGACTTTTAATTTACGAGTTTGCATGCTCCTCCAGATACTGTAAACTGTATGTACATACCTCCAACGCTATAATAACTGTACTTATTGCTATTTATTTTTCATTTTGCTTTCAATCACGCTTAGGTTAGGTATGTCACTTGTATACAAGAAATTGTTGTGTTCTTCAAGAGGCAAAAAGTACAGTGATTTAATAAAAATGTAAATATAAGACAAAGATATAGACTACATTTCTTGTCATTGTTCTTTTTTTGTTTAAACGCAAGGAAGGAGTTATGTTTTTGTGAGGAAGCAACTCAGTATTATTGCAAACAGGATTTTAGCACCATATATATAATATACCTACTTACATATACCTTGTGTGAGCCGAAAGCGGCTGCGAGTGTGATGATGATAGTCTAGGATTGATTCTATGAATCGAATACAGATAATGGTACTACAGGAGCATCAAGCAAGGCTACTTAATTAAGTGACAAACTGTAATAACACTTCAAATAATAAAAGGGTGGTACCTACTACTCATAAGCTTTATTTTATTGTTTGGTTGTCGAGTGGAAGATCTGCTGGCCTCACTACTGATAACGGAACACGTAACGTAGCGCATTATTAGTCAGTTACATTTTATGTACACGTACAAAAGAATAATACGTATTACGTATGACATTTATTTGCAAAGGTCGTAAGACACGAGATTCCTAAAAGATTGGTAAATCAATTATTACTTCGATTACATCGTACCTATATTTTATATGTACGTTCTACTATCTCATTCTACTTTTAATAAGCTTTCTATTAAATTATTTACATGTATTGTATAGAAGTAATAGAGTCTAGTTGTATACCAAACGCTAAACGAATCTTATAATTAATTTGGTCAGTTATTTACTGGTATAGTCTTTCGCTTAGTTATTTCAGGCAATAAGTCATTTACTTCTCTTCTGGCCTGGCCATAATAAGTTTATTATTATAAGTCGAGTTTTTCCGTTGTAATTTTCACCATTTGACTTGCCATGGACTTTTGGATTACTGTATAGGTACGTATGTACATACTACTGGTTAATAAGTTACTACGATGGAAAATGATACCTACACTATCAGTTAATAACAATAATCATCATTTCATGATGTAAAGTGTAAACTACTGTACTATTGGGGGTAAACATTTAATTATTTAGTTAATTCGTTACTTCACTTTCAAAAGCGATCGATGTTAGAGAGTTGAGACTACGTAATTATAATATTATGGTTGTGGTAATAATAACTGTACATTATTATCATGAAATCCGGGATATTGTGCTTTTCTCATAATACAATAAAAAATGAAACTTATTTGGCTTAGCCGAGTATTATCAGAGACTTCGTGTATTTCACTGGTCTGGTCTAACAGAATTATCATCGTGATGTGCTGCTAAAAGTGCTGATTTGCTTAAAATACTATAAGAATACAAATATTATTGCGGTATTTAATTGTAATCGCTTCTTGCAAGGCTGTGTGCGACCGACAAACTAACTCAAGATGTTTGCCTCGTCTCAGTAGAAAATTGCTTTCTCGCGTTACTTCTATCGAGATCTTTTCTGTACAGGCTACAACTTTTTTCAGCTAAGACCAAATACGTAAAGACAATCAGAATAGCTAACGCCTGCCAATTCCAAAAGAGCATTAAAAAGTTCAAATCGTTTGACTTCAAATAAATGCTATCGACCTATCTATCGATAATCTGCTACTGCTTACTTTGTTTTGACTGTAAACACACACTAGACACATACACACCACAAATGTTGAGGTACATGCCCATTGTAACTTGTAACAACGATGACTTCCCCTGCACATAATACA
This sequence comes from Pogonognathellus flavescens, assembly GCA_019776165.1. Classification (NCBI taxonomy): domain Eukaryota; kingdom Metazoa; phylum Arthropoda; class Collembola; order Entomobryomorpha; family Tomoceridae; genus Pogonognathellus; species Pogonognathellus flavescens. The sequence goes on from JABASD010002574.1 coordinate 23,755, forward strand.
GTACCTATGTCAAGAGTTAATACTAAATTTACATAGCGAAATCCCACAATAGGCTATCACTCATTGCCATCGGACTGGGAGCTCCGCTATTTCCTTTCAACCCTGATTCTGTTCCTAAACCCAATCCCATTCCCATTGACGAACTGTGATTTGTATTATCTCCTGCATTTGCAGAGAAAATATCCAAACTTCTAGAAGTTAATAATGGATCACGTTGGGAATTATTATATTGGTCCGAAGAATTCCCAAAGTCCATCATACTTCCATTCATTCCAAAGAAACTATGACTATTATTATGTTGATTGCTAGTATTACAAATATTATTATTAGCATTCGTAGCACAATTTGAAATGTTATTATTCGAATTTTGATGCGTTATTAAAAGATTATTACTACTCGTTTCTGGCAACAAGTTTTCTAACCAATCTGAATAATCCATTTCCATCGGCATTGGTACATCTAAATCACCTGGAAGCAACGTGCCTAACTCATCTAGCAAGTCATCAGATCCCATTTTATTACAAGACTGCGGTTTTGCATTTTGGTTAGGAATTTCAATATGAATCATATTATTTCCAACACTATCAACAGACATTGGTATTGCAGTTGGCGCAGTGTTTGCTTGAACAAAACTCTGAACATTGTGCTGATTAATGTAACTTACAGACCTACTATCAAAACCAGTTGACATTAAACTAGGCGCAAGATTTTGCTCGTTATGACTTCGATTTGTGTCCAGAGAATGGTGAGAGTCTTCCAATACCACGTCCATATCCGTGTCCAAATTCAAATCTTTATCCACGTCCCCCAATAGCATAGCTAATGTATTAGAATCATCATCTTCCACACTAATGTTCGATCTGTGCTGAGGTTGTACTTGTGAGTTGTGAATTTGCTGATGGTTTTGAAACATCTGGTTTTGCATTTGATGCATTTGATTTTGTGTTTCTTGTTCTGTATGTTCCCTTCCAAAATTTGAAAGATCTTCACTAATTTTAAGGATATCTTGAGCCTCCTTCGATAAGGCTTCTGTGCTAGTTGGAATGGCTGAAGATATATCAGTTGGTTTGTCATTGTTTAATGTAACTGAAAGTAAAGGTGATGTGTATGAATTGTTGAGACTTCCTGTAACTGATATGGATGGAACAAAGTTTGTCATGTTAGCTGAAGAGTTCCTAGAGAATGTTATCGAAGTTGGAAGAGTGATTGCGAATGTGGCTGGAGGAAGTGGAGGCGGTGGGGGAGGGGGTATAGCATCCGAAGGATTTCCAACACCTTCTGATGACGTCGATGTAGGTGGTGTTGGGTAAGGCAATATTCTTGGCGACTTTCCGGGAGTTGTTGGCGTTTGCGGCTCTTGTGCTGCACTTGGAGGTAGTTCTGCACATACAAAAACAATTTAACAAATCTCATTAATACATATGTAGCCACAAATACACATGCCATTATCTTCATCTTACTACTTACTACACATACCTACATAATATTATAAGTCTACATTACAGTAACACAGACATTTAGCTACATGAATTGTTAGTGGATAGATCTAAACCCTGTGGGTATGATTTATTTACACAAATGAAGCTTAACTCCCTTCACACATGCCTATATTACATACAAGTAAGAATACGGTTTGCCAACGACAAAAATACACAAGCTATACGGCTGTCAGAGACGTGTCTTATCTTCATTCCCTTACACTTCTACATTATACACAGACAAGGCAAATTACTACAATGCCTACAAATTACTACAATACAATGCTCTTTTTGTCAAATCTTTACCCTGAAAGTTTGACTACTCCCTGGAGTTTCAAGGGGGAAGAGAGAGCCAGCAAATTTGCTTTAAACCTACAACTTCCTTTGTTTAAAACTG
>JABASD010002575.1:0-25627 GCA_019776165.1 Pogonognathellus flavescens
GTATTTATCCGATATAAAAGAGAAGATATGTAATATCAATGACTATGAGCAATTCAAATGTAAATTTTCAAACGAAAGTAAAGTGAAATTATACTTAAGTTTTCAAAAAGCTTAAATTATTTTCTCGTGCAAGTCGTCGACTAACAGTCAGTGTATTATATCTTTACAGACTACGAATTAAGTCAATAGTTTGATTTTAAGTCTCAATACATTGAAATATTATGCAACTTCGTTGTTTCATTACACCCCGGCGTTGACCGGTTTACTCAATTGTAGGATGAAGTTCATTTGTGGATCAATTGTTCAATTGTAGCATCAATTGTTTGTCAATCAAAATTTTGCATATATGTTAGGATGCATCAAAAAATGAAATGCGTCAATAAATTGGATAGAGTTTATCGCAGAACAAGGTATTGTCACATTTTCGTAAGAGTTTTTATTTAGATCTTAACTTAGTGTAAATAAGTAATTTCATGATTTTAATACATTATGCTTTATTTCTGCAAGAACGCACGTTGTGAATATTTGGAACTTCAAGAAGTTCTTTTACAATATTTAAATTACTTTTTACAACAACGATACTTGGCAAAGTCGTCACTGCATCCAGATCTCATTTTTGAAACTTCTCTTTCGTAAGGATATCGGCATTTAATATCCCGGGTCCACGTATTCTTGCAACTCGTCTGAATGCAATCTTCGTCACAGTTGACTATAAAAACACACGCAGATAAAAATATCTTGGTTAAACATTTAACCATTATATAATTCAATTTACACCAATAAACAACATTATATAAACAATTATATATTGTATTATATTTAAGAGTAAATATAATTATAATGAAATATTCAAATAATTGGTACCTGATTGGAAGAAGAAAGCCACGGCAATCACAGCTAATAAAACAATTGCTTTATATTTCATTGTAAAACAAATACTGGAACAGCTTTTGCAGGTTTAAGAAACTAAAATCTGTTGGTAATTTTACTTCGACCTTTAAGAAAACAAATCTACTTGAAGAGTGTCTGTCTCTAAATGACAAATGGGTCAGTATTTATAGCAGCTTTGTTTTTTCTCCGAGGCATAAGTGATAAGGGTTCAAGGGTAGTCGAAAAGAATAATCCGTTCCTAAAGAATAATCCCTACAAAAGTCAATTTTCTTTAGAACTCAATGGAATTGGATATTCTAAATACGACTATGAATGGTTGTGTTTCTATTATTAACATTCTCAGAATGGAATGACTATTATTAGGTACAGCTATGCACAATCGATTAGGTACAAGAGTCGCATGATTTTTTTTCTCAAATTACCAATTGACTTCTTCAATAATATATTATGTAACTGTATTATTAAGTAAAAACTTTCCTTGTTTGTGATGTATGATAATTATATCATGGAAAATCCATCAAAAACAAATTACGTATTATGTACGATTACGAAGTGATATGAGCCGATATCTCTGCTTCCTGATAATAACGAGATTTAGTTTTCTAGCAGAGGGAAAATATTTTCGATTGGCATTCACGAAAATATTATTACTTCGGGTATTTCGTATTAATTAAGCGGCATTTTAATTTTGAAGCATCAATTAGTGGAAGTGTAATAAATTAATGTTAATTTGAGTAGTTTTATTATGCTGCATAAAATAAAATATGTACATAATATGGAATGGAGTAGAGATTCAAATTGGAAAATTAATCATACTTCTTCTAAACTAATGCATGGCTTCATGAGCCGTTTTCCTTTATTTATAAATCTGGTTACATATTTATAATTTTACAGTTAACAACAACGTTATTAGATGACCAACAAGTGTGTACATGAATGTGGGATATGTGGAATGTTTGAAAAAGAAGAAAGGGGCAGCCTCCCAACGAATAGGCCGCAAGGAGCGTACGATGCGACGTGTTCTTTTGGTAGATTGAGGATGAGTGCTGGATGTATTGAAGAATTGAATGGAATTCATATAGGAATTTGGAATTTCTCTTAAAATTGCATATTCAATAACAAATATAATGATAGCGATAAGAGGCATAACTAGAAAGAATGGCATTGGCAAATGGGAACGTAAACGCAAAGTGGCAAAAATGGAAAATATATGAAGTAGCATGCCACATCCTACCATCGACGTCGTTATTAGTCGAAACATTTTATTTCCTAAAACATTTGTTAAGTATAAAATTCTGTATAAGTTGATGAAGTTTGTCAAGGTCAAAATGGTCCTTCGAGGCTTGTTGTGTTCAAAAATAAATAATTTCGATAATTTGTTAAACGAAGAAAGATACAATACTATCAAAATTAACATGAATAAAACAGAAAAGCCTCCAAAAATCCCAATGAAAAGTAGAAAACATGCAAGTACTAGCTTAGTAACTAAATGGTGAGTAAATGAAGGAATTAATAGATCTAATAGTGGAACATAACTGTGTTCTTTCATTAAAAATACGAACGAGGGAAATAAAAGGACATTTAAAAAGGCAGCTGGAATAGCAGCGGTAATCAGAATTCCTACGATGTCGTAATTTCTCACTCCTTTGTACAAATCCGTACAAAATATCACTAAAAGCACAATTATACAAGTTAATGTAATTATATTTCTAGTTTCTATATAATTTATTTCAATAAAATGAATGTTTATTGTAAAAATGAATTTCTTACGACGGAAATTTCGGTCCATATCCAAAAATGTGTTAAAAATGAAAACTGAATCTTCTAGGTGTAACAATGGAGGCAGATTAAGTGCAATTATTACTTCGAAAAGGCATAAGAACAAAAGCTGTATAATCGTTAGTACCAATCCGTAAGGAGCAGGGTTTGAAAATAATTGAACGTGCATGAAAATCAACTTGTATAATATTATTAGCCCTGCAATGAAATTTAGAAAGTACCAATACCACAATCTGTATCTGTTTTTAACAACTTCCAATTTTCCAGTTTTTCTATTCATTGTGTATGGTCCGTGATGCATCACATCACACAGTTCAAAGTATCGTGCTAATGCTTTTCTCGTTAAAAGGGTGCTCATACTGAAGAACAATTGCGCGATTAATTAAATAGAAATTTCCACAAGCATTTATAAAATACAAACGTTAAATTTTATTTCTATTTTTATTATGTGCCTATAAAATAAACTTCCAATGTTCAGTACACGGAAAGAAAAACTGGTAGCTTTTTTGATGCATAAATCAATAAAATCCTTCAAAGTGGATTTTTATTTACTTATATAACGAAAATGTTATACAATTATTTTACGTAATGAATATTCATTTTGTCCAATCCTTACTAACTTACTAAATTATAGCTTAAACCGTCGAGTTGTTCGTTTATGGTTTACCGTTACAAAAGGATTAGCCAACAGTCAAGTACTGTATGTAATTGCAAAAATGGGTATTCAAACTAGCAAACATTATAATATTGTTTGCTTCCTATTCCCCTAATTTTAGTATATTTATTTTAAAATTTCATTTCATGTTCCGCATGAAGTAGTTAGTTTTTCTCCGGAAATATTCTATCAAATTAGACTTTAAAGTAAACACGTGGAATGCTTTGTAATATGTAGAACTAGTGGAAATGCGACATTATACAAAAGTATTTTATTTGCAAATAGGAAACGATTAACCTTATAATCTATTGTCAACAGTTTCAACGACGTTACATACTTGAAATTTTTCATGACATAAAAAAGGAAACTACGTAAGTATAAACTAGAAAATTTCTACAGAAAGTATGGACCTCGTATGGTTGTTAAGTTTTATTTCAAGCTTAGTTAGCCCATTCAACAACTATAGTCTATGATGCAAAACAAATCCGAAGTAGATTACATATCACAATTGATCAAAGGAATGATAACTTTAACTTTTGACCTTTTCAAAGTTTTCTAGCAGTCAATCTGATCTAGCAATCTCTTTGACTGGCTTCAAAAATTATGTATTCAGCGAATAATACCCTTTAATGTTGTATGAGTAACGAGTAAGGCGGTGATATGTAACACGAAATTGTAATCACGCCAGATAAAGATACTTTAGTGTAATTTATTTAAAGAATTATTATTTAAGACTCTCTAGAATAACATTGTAACATTTGGTTTATTCAACATCTTTAGGTACAAACTAAAATGAATTATTTTCATTTGAAGTTGGTAATATTAAAAAAGCAAAGTGTTAAAAAAACGTTTCGTTTTGCAATTCAATGATACAACACAAAAAGTAATGTTGATATATTTTACAACATTCATTATGTTTCTTTATTGGCAGAAATTATTTTTATACAGCATTTTCACTCGAATTTTGAGGGTTCAAATAATAAATTAAATATTCCATTGAGTACATAACATGAGGCTGGATATAATGGAACGAAATTACTTTGTCGGAGCAGCAGGACATGTTTGCCTGTAAAATTAAATTATCATAGGGTACCACGCTATAACACAACCACTAATTAGCTACCCCATTTCGACGAGACCAAAATAACGCAGCAACACTGGGTACCATTATGACATGGCTATTTCGCAGAGAAGACATTTAGTAATGGTGATAAATCAACTCAGCGACACTTCGTAGCATCAATATTGATTTGGCACCTCTACCCAGGGAATCAAAAACCCATGGGTTTTTTATGAAAAACCTGAAAAACCCATGGGTTTTTCAAATTGGTTTTTCACATATCTCTATTTCTAGACAATGTAGAGAAAAAATCTATCTGGGTTTTTCAATCTACATTCACAGCTTTATCTAAAAAGCAGAGAAACCCACAAAAACCCACTAATATAGTCATAAACCCGCAACTCATGGGTTTTGGATATTCGGTTTCCTGCCTCTACCAAATGTCTTCGCTGCAAAATGGACATGTTGCGAAGTGTCGCTGTGTGTTTTTGTCCTCGTTGAAATGGGTTAGCTACGAAGAGGTCACATTGCAGCGGATTAGACTCATTAAAATAGAATATTTTAGATTCATTAGAGTGTTTACACATTCAAGGCGGTATTACTAATACAAAATGAAGTAATGTGTACCTACTGTTTTTGGATTTGGAGCAATTGGCACAAACTTGCTGCGTCCTCTTTTGTCCCGTGGATAAACAAATGTTGTTTTAACACTTCTAAGACATTTAGCTGAAAGTGTCATTCAAAAATATTGTATATTATTGTAGCATGTATCCAAAACTCACACAAGAAAATGATACATTGATTATACAGGCGCATAACTAGAAGTGCCATTTGAGAGGGTCACACTGTCTTTTTACCTTGTCAGTCGCGAAAAATTAGAGTACAATTTAGAGTAAAATGAACAGGCGCGTAGCCAGGAATGAAAGTTGGGGGGTGCACAGCAGGAAAAAAAGATGTATGCCTTCATTTTATTGTGAATTAAGGCTTCGGGTTTATTCAATGGGTGTGATTTAATGTAATTAAGCCAGCGAGTAACTAATATTGTCACTTGTTGGGGTGACACGGTCATCTTACGTTTATAAATGATCATTTCCGCGCTACGCGCGGAAAATTTGGCGAAACATGGGCTAAAATGAACTAGAAATGAATTGAATTCGCGCGTAGCGCGAATTTGTTTATTACTTTTTGTTATTTTAGAGCAAAATTTGATGCATTTGACATGTTTTTGGAAATTTTCAAAAATATCTAGTGTAAGTTCAGATATTCTGGGGGGTGCACGTGCACCCTGTGCACCCCCCTGGCTACGCCCCTGAAAATGAACCAGACACACGCGAAAATTTCTGTTATTTTAATGTAAAATTTCAAACTTTTGACTTATTTTTTTAAAAATCTAATAATATCTAGTGGAAGCTTCGAAAAATTGGGAAGGAGCCCGTGCACCCTGTAACCCCCTTTAGATACGCCCTTGTTACTTAACACTGTCTTCAACAGCGTGCAATTTAAATAATTTCATATTGTGAATATAACTGACTGTCGCAATAGTTAACTTATAAATGGCTTTAAATGGTTTAAAATTTTTGAAAACATTTGAAATATACAATTATATACTTCTGTTGATTTTATGAGGATTTTGTGACAACTTACCAATTTCGATATCCTCTGGGCTGTAGTGGGAGGCAGATGTAAAGCATTTTGTATCATTCATTTTGAGAGCTTGTTCTACAAATCGTTTCAATGCTTCTTTACTAATCACATATCCCGCGCCACCGCTCATGTACGAAAAATAGTACCAGGCTGGATTGTACTGGTAACCGATAAGATATGGACGACCAGGGTCGTAATCCTTTAATAAGTCACGCAAATTTTCCATAATCACATAAGTGTCATCATCAGTTTTCAGAAACCAATCAGTATCATTCAAATGGTGATTGTAGATATACTTTAGAGCCTCTTTCGTCTTTCCCCACAACCAATTGTAACCTTCCTGGATGTTCGGAAGTGCAATGCTAGGAAGCTTCGGTTCTTCAAAGAACCACCAAAAATCAGCGTTTAGAACATTTTATCAATTGGATTATTTGCAGATGATTGGTTTAAAAAATTCAGTTCTAAACTTTGACTGCATTTTGTACTTTAATTTATATATTTTTAACTAGGCAAATATTTGGTTTATTACACACCTGGTTTGTTGCTCATAAAAAGCAACTTTGTACATCGTTTCCCCCAAGTGTTCTTAATATGGATGGCTTTTGAAAAATGATTTTTGGGGGTAGTTGTTACCCAACAGAGGACACTAACATTGTTACTTGATTTGACGTGTTTGTTTGCTTTGGTTGGCTTTGTTAAATTTTTATTGCTTTCAGAAGGAGATTTTGAAATCTGGATCTTCTGGATATTACTGGAGTTGTTTGATAAACTGGGCGCAATAGTTATGTTCTGCACTTGCGATGGCGTTGAACTTTCTACAGTATATTTTCCTTCTTGATAAGATTGTTCTAGCTCTAGCAACTGTTCTTGAAAAATGTCATCAATTTCTGTGTCGACACTAAAGAAGTAAATGGGTACATAGAAAGAAATTCTTTAAATGGATTTTAATAATGGTACAAGCGTAAGTACTCAAAAAATATGTAATATGTTTATATTATGACTAACAAATAAAACGAATTCTTACTTGCATTTTCGACAATCAATTTCGCGAGATTGTTGACTACTGCAAATTATTGTTGTGTCCATATAAACTAAAAGATAACATGCTAAGCCGAAGCCGAAATATGTTCCAAGCACTCCAGAAATTAAAATAGGCTTTACGTAATAACTTCGCAAGTTTGAAATATTTGTAACCATTTTATAGTCTGCGAAACTGACAGCAAAATTAGAGATCACAAACTGAAAGTGAAAAGGTAGGTAGAAATCTCTTTTAAAATATGTGTTTAAGTACATACATTAGAATGTAATTTTTAATTCCATCCTTACAGCAGTCACAACTTTCACTTAAATAAATGGAGTTAATGACAATGTGCTATTTTACATTGTCTTCGTTTTATTGTCACTTTGTGCCCTTTCTAGGTCAAAATTGCAACTCATGTAAATTTACTGAACTATAAATATATTTATAGAATTTTATATAAATTGTAATAGTTTACTTCACGTATTCTACGAAAAAACTCAGAAGTACAGCGAAACAGAGGAAGGATGCATATCCAAAGCTTAAATTCAGTCTCAAAAATGGAACATTAGAAATTATGTTGGTCGAAACAAACAGTACTATAAGGTCAATGAAGAAGGGAACGTAGAAGTGGAAGAAATTTGAATTCCAAGTTAAGTGAATTATTTATTAATTATACGATATATTATATTTATGCCATATATACGTTTTTTAATAAAAGTATATAATAATATTAAGTACAATTAAAATTAATGACTTAAAATTGAGGTTAGACAAATACAGATAAAGTTTAAAAACATTTTATAACGACTATTGCATTTAAGAACTAAAAATAAAAAATATGATTGTCTATTTTTCACGAATCCTCACATTTTCCATGCTGAATTAACAAGCAAGTTTTTGAATTCATTTTTCGTTTGTGAAATCCATTTAAGAAAATGGGAAACTCTCGTGTACACTCCAAGATATTCAGGATCCGCACATACGACACCAAAAGAAACTATGCCAATTTGAGTACCGCTTTTAGTACCCGTGTTACAAACCAAGGGACTGAAAATGACAAAACGTATATACAGCGCATTTAATTTTACAAAGGTAATAAGTAAATTAATTTGTAAATTAAGAATCGCTTTTACTAAACATACCCTCCTGAATCTCCACTACAACTATCTCGACCTAAATAAAAGTTAAATTTAAACCATTCAAAGCCGTAATAAAGTAGGACAAGATTACATAATAAAAAGGCAGTAAAATAATTACTCTGACTGTATATTATTTTTAAAAACATCAATTTCAATTACATCACAATAACTTATATTATTTCACACAATTTAAAGTTTACATTTAAAACAACTTAGCTAGTTAAGATTATGATAATAAATATATTGGATAATTACCTCCGCGTCCATAACAAAGTTGATGGTGGGGAATTTTCAATCCACCTTTGCCATATTTGAAATTGCATTCGGCATTGCTAACCAGAGGTACATCAACTTTAAGAAGATCAGATGGGTACGTCTCATTATATGGAGTTGTAGTACCCCATCCATAGACAGTTGCATTATCTGACAAAAAATATTTTTAGTAACAATTTTCTCAATTACATTCATTTAAATTAAACTTGTTCTTTGATAATAATTTTTTTATCTCTTAAACCTACTGCAGAAGTCCGCATGTTTTTCTTTTGGCAATATTGCAGGTTTTACATAGTGATTATATTCAATTTGGTACTTCGTACAAACAATAGCCAAATCATAATCAGAACGAGAATCTGTGTAATTAGGATGGATGAAAATCTTTATCACAGGGTATTTTTCCGCAAAAGGTTCCTCCTCATAATTGTCTATATCGTAGGCTCCAACTAAGATTTGGTGCAGGTAGGGTAACTGACGATCTGAAACACCTAAATAGAATAAAAAAATTATGCAACACCCTTGTTTCTTGACACGCATTGATCTTAAAGTAATTCAGTAAAACTTACAATGAGCTGCCGTTAAAGCGCAATGCTGATTTAAAAGTGATCCCCCACAATGGAATTCGTCCTACATGTAACAATAGTAATGCATATTTTATTATAAAGTTCTGCTTTAAAAATAGCGTAACATTAAGATGAGACTGTAAATATTTTATGTATCTTATTACCTCGGAAATAAGAGCCACCATCGAAGGCACTTCCCCAATCGAAGTCTTATTTCCACCGATTATTTTTGTCTCGGTGTCAGTAGTAGTACTTGCGTATACTTAATGAAAAAAATGTCAATAAGTAATTAATTGTACTAAAACGATGTTTCAATACATTTAATGATAATAAAAGCTAAAATAACAAGACTAAAATTTGAATTACCGTAGGAGAGTACGACTGTCATAGTCAAAAGCAGGTTCCAAATTAATTTAGCCATGATATTGTATGAATAAAATGTCTAGTTCAAGTACAGGGTAGCACGGTACAAACGAGTGTAGTTTAACATGAGCAGTTCAGTTTCTATTTAAATGAAACAAATAATGCTAATTTTTACTCAATAAAAACAGAAATATTTTTATTGGCAGTGTACGATGATGAAAGAGTTAATTGTTACAATTTGTAACTCAAATTACAGGTATATAATTAATTCATATTGTTGCAATTGAAATGAATCAGATAAAACTTTGGGCAACAGTGTAGTATACTTTTAATACTTACAGTGGTACTTAATAGAAACACATGTCTGTTTCCTGATTCTAAAAATGTGTATTAATAACTACAAGCAGTTACAGTTTGTTGCGTTAGGGCGTCGTAAATACATTAATTGTGCACCTGGTCATATATGCTACACAATCCATTAGTTTAAAATAATTACGAATTGTTGGCATTTTAGTATATAGGTTAGGTACCTATTTAATACCTAATAATAACTAATAGTAAGGGAGCAGTAAATAAAAACCATCCAAGAAGTGCAAAATACTTAATAATTTAAGTCTGTACATCAACCTTGAATGTCAGTAAAATTTAAGCAAAAGATATTGAAGGACTTGTTGACTAATAGAAATTGGGATATGGATAAGAACGGCATTGTCTTTCAGAGCAAACTTCGTATTTCGGATTGAAAGATGGAAAAGAAATTGTTTCACAATTTTTTATAGTTCCATTGGCACAGAACGTTTAATCCAGTCTTAGAATCATTTTAGCTATTGAGTTAAATATTATTTTGTATTTCATTTTTCAGGCTTTCATTTTTTTGATGACGTACGTTTGACGTTTCGGCGTTAATACAATTGAAAGTACAGTCATGGGTTTTTCCAAATTATCTCCCATGTTGATATTCGTTATACAGAATAAATGGAAATTAATATGTATCATAATATCACTGCTATTTTCATCTTCTTGTATGTGATGCAATTCTAATTTGGTGGAAATTTGCTTGAATTTGGCTTGTAATTTTCCTACATTTGTGAAAAACCTGTTCTAAGAGAACTACAATTGAAATAAATTCTGAAAAATACAAAACTTATTACATCATTACTACATGTGAAATTATTATCTTTTGTTTGCAATCTTTTTATTTTCACCTTATATATGAGTGTATCAAAGAGTGTGTATTGAATACTTTTCTATATACATCTTAACAGAAACTAAGTATAAACTCTTCACGTGTTTTATATGTATCTAATACTACAAATACAAAATCAATGATTAACTGAAATATTGTGTTTAGCTCTTCAAACATTTATTTTATTTTATTACGTATCTTATTATTACATTATCAGACAACTTTAACATATTAACTGTTTACAATATCTCTTACTAAATTAAATGTAAAATAAATTTTTAACAGTAAAACGAAAATGTTTTTTAATATTCCTTGGCTAACACATAAAATAAAACACATATAAATGAATGGGTACTAAACTTCAGAATCGGTTTGGGAGAGAAGCCTCGTACAGCTCTCGTATTGTAAAAATATATTGCAGTACCTACCACTTTATAAGAAACTTGCATGTATGTTTGGTTTTATTTGTCCAATTTACATAGCAGTTAGAGAGATATATATATATAGGTTTATATATTAAGAATAATATATAATATAGGTAATTAAAATTAAAAAGGTTTAAAATAAAGATTAGACAGCTAAGGCTTATAAACATTTTACATCTTTGACATTTTAGGTTCAAAAATAAAAAATATCCCTTTCTTTTTCTCAATAACTCTCTCATTTTCAATATCTAATTAACTAACGAGCGTGTGAACCCTTTTTTCGTTTCTGTAATCCACTTAAGGAAATGGGAAATTCTGGTGTACACTCCAGGATATGTAGGATCCGAGCATCCGAAACCGAAAGAAATTATGCCAATTTGAGTGCCGCTTTCATCACCCGTGTTGCAAATCAAAGGGCTGAGAATTATAAAACGCATATTGTAATGTATAATAATAGTTAGTTTTTAAATTAAATAAAATAGATTTTCTTAACTTACCCCCCGAAATCTCCTCCACAACTATCTCGACCTAAATGAAATTTCAATTTATTAAATGAACATAATTTAAAGTTGACATTTAAAATAAATTGCTTAGTCATGATAATATATATATTTACTAAATACCTCCACGTTCATAACAAAGCTGGTGGCTGTGTATTTTTAATCCACCTTGTCCGTATTTCAAATTACATTCGGCATTACGGACGAGAGATACATCACCTCTACGAAGATCAGATGAGTAGGTCCCTGGAGTTGTGGCACCCCATCCAAATATATTTGCATGATCTGGGAAAAAATGTTTATTTATAACAATTTTTCAAGTAAATTGAGTTTATTAACAAAGTTGTAATCAATAATAATGATTTAACTTGTAAACTTACTGCAGTAGTCTTTATGTCTTAATTTTGGTAATTTTGCAGGGTTCACATAGTGGTTAAATTCAATTCTGTGTTGTGTACAAACAATCGCCAAATCATAATCATAACCAGAAACTGTGTCTCTAGGATGAATAAAAATCTTTTTCACAGGGTACTGTTTTGCAAACTGTTCTTTATCATAGTTGTGTATATCGTGAGCTCCAACTACGATTCTGTACCAGTAAGGCGACTTTGGGTTTGAAACACCTACACAAAGTAAAATTTTAACGTAATTCCTTATGCATGATTTGTTTTTCAGAAAATTACTTTCATATGAATTTTGTTAAATTAATTAAGTAAAACTTACAACGAGCTGCCGTTAAAGTGCAATGATTATTTAAAAGTGATCCCCCACAGTGGAATTTGTTCTACATGTAACAATAGAAATACACATTTATTTATAACGTTCTGCTTCTCTAAGAATAACTTTAAAAAAATGAGAAATTATATATTATGCATAGGCAATCACCCCCAACATTATAGCCACCATTGAAGGCAATTCCCCAATCGAAGTCTTATTTCCGCCAATTATTTTTGTTTTGTCCTCAGTAGTAGTATATGCGTATACTAAATGAAAAAAAATCACAAAAAATTAATTAATTGTATGTAAAAGGGCAAAAGTTTGAAAATTTAGATATGTGTTTGATTTACCAGATGAGATTACGACTGTCATAATGAAAAACGTATTCCAGATTTTTTTAGCCATGATATTGTCGTACTACAATGTTTTGGTTCAAGTGCAAGTGCAAGGGTATACCACGGTAAAAAAATGTAGTTTCACATGAGCAGTTCAGTTCTATTTAAATGAAACCAATAATGCTAATTTTTATTTAATAAAAACAGTAGTATTTTTAATGGCAGTGAACGAAGATAAAAAGGTTGATTAGTGCAATTTGTAATACACATTTTAGTTTCTGTTTGTGCAAATAAAATTAATCAGATAAAACTTGGAACACAAATTATTAATACTGTATAGATATAAACACATGTCTATTTCCTAATTGTGTAATTTTATATTGAAAACTAAAAGCAACTGCAGTTTGTTAGTTTGTTGTGAAGGACATCGTAAATATTTTATATACCTGATTATATACTAAGCATTTCAGTTGCGAATTTTCGGCATGTTTTAGGAGATAGTTACTACCTAATAATAATAATAAATATTAGTGAGGAAACAATGAAAAAAAGCAAATAAAAACACATCCACGAATTGCAAAATATACTTATTAATTTAAGTCTGTTCTTCAACCTTGAATGCCATTAAAATTTACGTTATGTCGTATTCAGGTTATATCTAACAGCTAAGGATTACATGCAATTTTTGAAAACACGTGTCTCACATTTACTTAATCCTTCAATATAATGTAATATCGTACAATTAATAACTTTTTCAATAATGTTTCCTTAAAACACTATTCTAAAACTGATTGAATTCCGAATTTGCATTTCATAATGTAAAAAATATTACTTTGTAAAAGAATACATATTATAATATTTATCCATGACTGCTTTTATACCACTGACTACATTTGCTTCTTCAAGCTTTCGTAATAATATTATTTTTATGAGTTTTTTCGTCATGTTAGCAGTGAGAACGGTTTCGTTTCAAAATTGTAAACAAAACACATTACTTCATTATTGTCACAAGTTATAATCCAAACTTCATAATTCCCATATTATACATTTAATGACGACAAATAATTTTACAGTGGGCGAATTATTTTTTAAATTTGAATTTTGGACAACGTATTTCATCCGCATAAAGTAGATATTCTAATTATTCGTCAAAATGTGTTGCAGGAAAGATTCAATCAACCAGTTCTGTGGAAACTGAAAAAAGCAAAAAGGAATTACTTTCTGTGAGATGAAACCACTTAAAAACTACATAAAAATATTAACAGTTGAGTATAATGTGTGTCTATGTACAATATAGTTATATTAGTTCAATAATATTGTAAGACTATCATCAACTTTTCAAAGTATTTCATAACTGTAGGACAATGTATATAAAATATGTCGTATGATCCCGACAGTCCTTCAACCACTTCCTCCTTATCTCTAGATCATATCATGACGGATGGATCTGCAAACATTTATACACCACTTATAAGATTAGTTGATATGGTTGCCCTCTTGCCCTGACTCAAGATTTCTTGGTTATCCATATGTAGTTGATCTATGGTCTGCACGGTCATTGATTTTCATTGGTTTGTCAACTTCGAGCTTAAATTACTAGCACAAAATACGCAAATATTTGCAATAAAAACCGCGAGTTTATTCACCGCCTTATATCAATCAGAAGATAAATCTAATTAAAAAGATGATATTGCTACTGTGCTCACGTAGAGAAAATATTACCAATCCCACGTCAATTGCCTTCAACTGCATGACTTTTATTGTTGGATAATATTTTTGTCCAGCGCAGCATGATAATGAAAATATTGACACTAACTTATGCCATTTTTATAACAAGTAAGAATCTGTTGTAAAAAAAAATTTGTCCACAGCAAGAAATTCATTATATTGGTTATAAATTTATACTGTCACGCCATAAATATATACAGTTGCTGTGTTGCGATTATTTTGCACAATTTGATGTCACAGTATCGCGAAAGCATAAATCTGCATTTGCATTTTTATCACTGAAGATTGAGCTGTACTATACCGAGGCAATATTTCTGGCCAGTGGCCAACACAGTATTCATTATTTTAACACTGGTCAGTTACAAAGGTATATTAAAAAGTATGTGAAAATATATTATTACTAATGTATTTCTTTTTAAGGTAATACTAATACTAATAGTGGCACCGGCACATGCTCGTAAAGTGAATTGGTTTTTTTATTATTGTTATCTACAGATACGACTATTTTAGTCCCGCGATTTATTAATATTGTACAAATATAATTTCAACCGATTTTTCTAATTGTAAGAATCGTTGAAGTTTTACGATGTAGTTATCTCCAATGTGGTATCAAATGTAAGTATTTATATAATAAAGCATCAATAAACCGATATACCCTACTAAACTTTTATTCTGCGGATTAAAGTCAGTCAGACATACAATGATGTGAAAAGTGTAGCAGTGGTAGTACGTACAGTGAGTTCTCACGTTACAATGATAATGATAAAATGTAATATGGTATTTATTTTATTATTTAAATTTTGTTGTGTAAAAAGTGGTATTGTAATCATGCATAATTATCAATGTGTTTTAAGCTTTGGCACAGTTGCAAAGTTTCGATGGAAAAATTATCTATATATATAACCATGAATGTTCATAATTTATTCTTTTTGTGTAGCAACACCCCAATTAGAGCGGGTTTAATTTTTGCAAGAATTGCACTATGGGGGTCTTTACAAGATGCAGAGTTTATATAATTTTAACTTTGTTAATCAATGTGAACAACGCGGTGGGATTAGAATTAGAAGATGAATTTTACTACGAAAAATTTCCTGATAATTTCCTATGGGGATTTGCTACGGCTTCATATCAGATAGAAGGTGGCTGGGACAAAGATGGTAATAATAACTTTAATTCGATAATTATATAATTTATTTCCACTTTCATCACTCTATTGATTTAGCTACATTCCAGTTTTTATAATAATAAATGAATATTTTATTGTATTATTATGTCATACAGCACTACACAAATTTGTTCATTAACGGAATTTATTTATTCAGTATTTCTAAAAAAAATTATTTTACTTAACATTTAATTTAGGTAAAGGACCAAATATTTGGGACGAATTTACACACAGGAACCCTAGCCCCATTCACGACAATTCTACCGGAGATGATGCATGCAAATCATATGAAAAATATGCCGAAGATGTGCAGCTCATTAAAAACATGGGGGTATGTACTATAATAATATGTAAATTAATTACAAGGTATCTTTATTATATATTATGCAGTATAAAATGTATTTTACATTTATTATAGGGGGACTATTACAGATTCAGGCAAGTATTAAAAAATTGTTCAGTGTTGAATGTTTTTCATTTTGTAAATGCACGATAATGCTGAAAACCTAAATAATTAATTTGACAAGTAGATATAAATTTTAGTGTTAACAAGTTTACAATTCAACTTTCAGTGTTGGATGGGCCAGAGTTATTCCAACTGGTAAGCTTGCTGATGGAACAAACCAACTAGGCATAGACTACTATAATTCTCTGATCAATGAACTCTTAGCGCACAATATCACCCCAATGGTTACAGTAAGTGCTAATTACCAAAAATGGGAACCCATTGAAAAAGTCGACCGTTATTTATTAAATAATTGAATTACGTCAATTATATATTTTAGTAATTTTTAACTACATGTTCTATAATAGATGTACCATTGGGATTTACCATTGAAGCTGCAAGAAGAGTATGGAGGATGGCCCAATGAAACACTTGTTGAACATTTTAAGGATTATGCTCGATTGCTTTACTATAGATTTGGAGATAGAGTCAAATATTGGATCACTTTCAATGAAGCATTTGTCGTGTAAGACATTTGTATCACATTCATTTTATTATTGCAACTATCAAATTTTCTCTACTAAAACTTAAAATCTATCTTAATCTTAATACATTATATTAATTTAAACATGTGCCTTATCTTAAGTATCAACATTATATTAAAATTGTTGCTTCAAAAGTGGGCATAAATTTACAATTTATTTGTGGGTAATAAGTTTGATTAAAATGTCAATTTGTTTAGATGTATGCAAGGTTACTCTAATGGTGTCATGGCTCCAGGAATTGCGGATCCAGCCGAGAAGCCTTATCAATGTGCTCATACAATTTTGAAGTCTCATGCTGAGGTTTATCACATCTATCAGGAGGAATTCAAGGCGACACAGAATGGCCAAGTGGGAATTACAATAGACACTGGCTACTACCATCCTAAGAATGAAAGCGACCCGGAAGACGTGGCAGCGGCAGAGAGAGCTCAGCAGTTCAAGGTATAAAAATATAAACCCCCAGAAAATTAAATAATTTCAACGATTTGATCGTTTGCACTTTGAAATTTTGAATGTACAAAACGGTAGAATAAAAAATGAAGTTTTATATTGCTTTTCTTAGCACGGATGGTATGCCAGTCCCGTTTTCTTTGGAAACTATCCTGAAGTCATGATACAAAAGATCGCAGAGAAAAGCCCCGAAGGAAATTCTCGACTGCCTTCATTCACTACTGCAGAACAAGAAAGAATAAAAGGTACACAATTTTAATTGTGAATATTTATTAATTAGAAATGTGAAGCTTCATAGTTCATACCATTCAATTGTTGGTGATTATGACTAATATTATTTTTGTCAGGGACTTGGGATTTTCTTGGACTGAATCATTACACTTCTCATCTTGTGACCTCTAAAAATCAGACTGAACTTGGATGGGACCATGACCAGGACACAGAAGTTACCTATGATCCTAGCTGGCCAGAGTCATCCGCAGAATGGTAAACAGTAGGCATATTGCAGGAGAAATATAAATTTATAAATAATTTTAATCTAAAAAATTATGGGTTGTAGGCTGAGGCATGTGCCTTGGGGATTTAGAAGACTGCTTATATGGATTAAACAAACTTATGGCAATCCTGAAGTTTATGTAACAGAAAACGGCTTTGCAGATTTACCAACGACGGGATTGAATGATACGGGACGTGTGGATTACTACAACGGCTACATCAATGAAATGCTAAAGGCCATAAAACTGGACGGCTGCAATGTTAGTTCATATACAGCTTGGAGTCTCATGGATAATTTTGAGTGGGCAAGGTAATGCGCATTATCTTTATTATTATTATCTATTGTGCTAAAGTATATTTTCAATTGACAATTATTCGGTTTAACAAAAAAATACTTGCAAAAAAATACTAATATGCACGTCACAGTAGTTGTATTAGTCTTGAACTAAAAATTAGCAGTAACGTGAGACTGTGAACTGTAATTTGTTTGACATAGCCATATCAGTTCCTTTGATTACTGATATGGCTATTTCATTACAAATGGTCTTAGGTAATGATAGTATTTTCCTAAACTCTTCAAAGAAGTTACTTATTGTTCCACGAGCTCCAATGAACAATCATTTTACTTGAATACTTTTTAAATTATACCGTTTACATAAATCGGGAATCGCAGAATTATATTTTTCACTCTTTTCTATATGAATTTATTTTATGAGAAATGTCTAGAAACAAAAATTAAGTACGAACTACTAGTTTATAAATTATCTTACATCAATATAATATTAACTCTATATTATCCTGCAGTTGTTGCTATACGTGTTATAGTATACCCACTGAAAGTTGAGATATGTATAGTTTAAAGTTTTTTATTTTTATTTAATCATTTAGGGGTTATTCAGAACGATTCGGTATTCATCAAGTGGACTTTGACGATGAAGATCGACCAAGAACACCAAAAGAGTCAGCCAGGGTACTCAAAAAGATTTTTGCTGATAATGGTTTTGTAAATCCGACAACAACTACGACCACAACAACCACCGAGCCACCTAGTACAACCGAAGGCGCATCGAACTTGTCTATTTCCAATGCATTTGTATACTTACTTATTTTGACTTTTGCAAATGCTTTGATAAAATCCTTGTGATGATTAGCTAGCTATAAAATCTGCACATAATAAATTATTATTGGTATAAAAATTGAAAATCCAATGACTTAAAAAATTGTTAAAATTGTACATAAATAACGTGATACTTCTAAATACCTACGTGGCCCTTGTCAGCTGCAATCAGAGTTTAAAAAATCCGGCACTTTGTTTGAGCTTGGCATCCGGATAAATTGGTGATATTGGATAAAATGGATAAATATATGGATTTTTACAGAAATTGAACTTCAAGATGGTTTAATTTATCATAAAAATTATTCCAAAGATGTCTAGCACTGGGTTTTGAGTTGGGTCGGGCTCTTAATGGGTCGAAATTGGGTTGGGTCGGAAAATGCCGACCCAATCTGGCCTCTAGTACTTACATAAGTATTGCTGGGACAGCGTAAATACTATAGTCGTAGTTAGTTGCCGAAGTAAAGAGTAAAGACGAACAGCAACTATATCTGGTCCAGAAATACCTTTCTAAGAATTATGGCTTTAATGCACGATCAGTCAGGACCATATACCATATATCCCCAACGGTGGAAACATTGGAACTAAGCAGGACAACTTAACTTCCTAAATTAGCATGTAATATAGGTACATATTGGATTATTTTATGAAAACTATACTCAGGTACTATGGAGGTATAATATACAAATAATATTGCTACATTCAAATATTCGAATTGTAAGAAAAAGGATTCAATTTACTCCAATACAGTGTAAGCATGCACATGAGCCTAAACACACACTATCAGCGTGATCAGCATGAGCTAGTGGCTATCGGAGAGTAGTACATAATCTATCAGCCCCCTAATAATATGCTGAAAAAATATTATAAGTTTAGTTTGTGAATTTACGCATAGAGAATTGTAAATTGTAGGATAACGTTAAATTTTCAAACTCATAAAATAAGGCGTAGCTAGGGAGGTTGAGTACATTGGCGAACGTGACCTCGAAACTTAGGGTAGATATATCTTTACAGTTTTAAAAATGCATAAATTATCATGAAATATATTTTAGTTATTCGGTTTACCCCCATGTAAACTACGTAGCGCATTGTAAACTGCCCAGTGCAATTTCAAAAGCGTATATTTACGCATACACTCAACGGGCTTTAGCCCACTTCCCAAGATGAATGAAAAAA
Source organism: Pogonognathellus flavescens (assembly GCA_019776165.1). Lineage (NCBI taxonomy): Eukaryota > Metazoa > Arthropoda > Collembola > Entomobryomorpha > Tomoceridae > Pogonognathellus > Pogonognathellus flavescens. The sequence continues at coordinate 19,670 of JABASD010002575.1, forward strand.
GTTTTATTAGACAAAAATTGAGACTTTATCATTTTTACATATACTGACTGTGAACCCTCCTTTCTTTCAAAATCCTAGTTACGTCCTTGAGTATCACTCAAGACAAAACCACCGACGGTCTCTAATTTTATGAACCAACTCAATTACAGCACATTGATTTCTGCCTACTATTGATATAAAAACACAGCCTTATAAGTATAAGACTCATTCCCTCCATGTAAAAAATATTACTAAAAGATTATATTATGAAAGTTTAAATATTCTTAAGCCATTGAATATGTATAGCTTTTTAATAAAGCAGCTATATTAATTATAGTAAACCCAAAATTTTGTCTCAATATGAATTCTGAGAAGTAACATGAGGTATTTATATTAAGTTATTAAGCTGCACTTCTTATACTTAATTTTAATCTTCTTGGAATGTCAAAATGTCATTCAATTCAATAGCATTTCAGGGACCATTGCAACTGCCTTGACTTGTATTAAAGTTTGAGTTAAATGCAATGTAGGTTGTACTATTTTTATAATAAGCTGATTGTGATTGTGAGATTGCAACTTGAGACGGGGTCGACGGGGACCGAACTGAAAGACAATAATATTATAATACATTTTATGAGTGGACTTGCGGCATGAGACTCCGCGGCTTTAGGAATTTAGGACTGGACGCATAAAAGCGGAGCGGAGAAATTTAAGAGTTCATTTCTATTCCCTCGCTCAAAATGTGCGGAGCACACCGCACCGAATTCTTCCTTCAATTTTACACTTTTCTTTTCCAAAACAAGTTTATTTCCAAATTTTAGTTTTACAAAATTGATTTTACTTTTGGATTTCTAATGTGATATGAAATCACTGTCAACTGTATCAATTATTTATTTAGTTGAACTATTGTGAACTCAGGGAATAGAATGGATCATTTCCAACCACGAGGTACATTTCTTTTTCAACAGCAACGCTCCCTTTCCCTTGGCCCTTCATCTTCAGTCACCATCAGTCGGCGGCATGGTCTTGGCTTCAGTTCAAGTGCTCTCTTCGTTTGCAGTTAAATTCACGGTAAGTTCTAATAAAAATTAAAAACATTACATTCAACATTTGACATTATAAATTTTGTTACAATCAGCAATCAGTTTTGTCATTGGTAGTGCTTTTGCATTGATACAAATTAATATGGAAATTGTAATACTTTTAATTTTAGACACTTAGAGGATCGAACAAAACTATTTAACAACCCGTCAACTTTAGACTGACAACGGAGCCCTGACGGTTAATCAATGTGAACGGACAACTTCTTCTTGTCAGCTGGTAAGTGTTCATTGTGAGATTGTGACTGTCATAATCGTGAGATTGCCATTACTATAAATAAAATTATTTTCATTGCATTAGTACCGTGTCATTCATTTTAATATGCTTACACTGGGAACCATGACTTATTTTAAATGTTGTATTGTAAATGTTGAAAGTAAGTTGATTAATAATGTAAAGTTTGGATTTAAATTGAAGAAATCAAATATGTGTGCACCATGAAGCCATGAACTTACCGATTGTCTGTACATTTTGAAACCTTGTGCTATTATATTAGAAAAGTAATCAAGAGTTAATATTTTATTGTTATTCTGTTGTTGTTTATAGCGAAGAATTCCATCAGAGTATTGGGACTGAGAGATGGGACTCATAATATGACACATCTGATTGCAAATCAACATTTACTTCTCCACTCAGCTTGTTATTCGAAACATTTGTCTATATTCAGTCACAATGTGGTAATTTGGGACGAAATGGAAAATGTTTGCTTCCAAGACGCAAATTTTCATCGTGTTTATGCAACAGGAGTAATATGCATCCGTCATTTGTAAGTCATTTCATATTTTTTAGTGCAATATGTATTCTTCAATTTGTGATTAGTTATGCCATGCAATGTTATCGTAAGCAATAATTTACTTTACTAATTCCGAAATGTTGTTTTTGAACAGAACTCAAGTGGAGAATTGCAGTGAAAATTTCTACACATAAATGAAACTATGGATCATTATCGGCTGTTGTGACCAAGATTTTAAGAAGAACTCAGAATGACCATAGAATGTTGTAATGTTGTATGTTAAATTATTAGTCATTAGATAGATACTTTTGTTACCCCAGTTAAACTTAATTTAGAATTTCGAAATGGTAGTTGTAGTAAGTAATATTTCTGAAATAATGTATTAACTGTAGGTATTCCTAGTTCGGAGTAGAAAGCTAATTATATTTTCTTCCAATGAATATTTAGTAAGTTTGAATTCGAAGCTATATGAAGTAATGCTGGTAACGCATGTCTCTTCTTTCTAGCTAGACAAAATGAAACAAATATTTTGACATTTGTAACTGAGACGATGCAATTGCACAACAAATGAAAGTCTCTGACGATTATCCGTTTTACAATAAGGCTCTTTATTGACGGAAGGGAAGTTGTTTGAAATAGTATTAATTAAAACATTTTTTGTAGTCACATTTTGAATATTTTTATCAAAATTGCAAACACAAGCAGACTGTCAAGGCAGGAATAAATATTAAATAGAAATAGAAAGCGAATGAGTATTGCACAGACTATAAGAGTCCGTTTTAACCAACAAGTTTCTCTTGTTCGAATTATAATATAGTTAGGAGTATAAAATAATTGCATTCATTGAGAAGTGTCCGTTTTAACCTGTCAGTAAAACTGAAAACAAGTTAATTAGAAATATTGATTTTGTTTTTATATATTATGATTTTGTTGATACAACAATATACATTAATTAAGCAAAATATTCGTTTGATATGTATTTATAATGGCTAAAGATGGTATTTTAGCATTTAGACAGAATACACACATGGAAAATGTCCGTTTTAAACTTTTACACTTTACGTGTATCATTGTAGTGAATGTAGTGAAATGAAATGTTATAACTATTGAATGTGAACACAATTTAAGTCGTTTGTTAAATAATCCTATGGTGAAGGGTTGAATATGTGTTAATAACTAACTAATTAATAAATATATTGATGTACACTAAATCATTGTTCTGGTTAGTTTTTTCCAGTTTATAGATAGTAAGAAAATTAGTGTGAGATAAAGCGTTTATGTTATCGAAGATAGAAGTAGGGAATTACCTGACTTCGAAAAATTAATGTATTACGGCATTTTCATATAAGTTATTTTTAATAAAAGAAATACTGACAGTAGAAAACATTTTTTACGTGCACTTAATTATTCATGCTTTTTCAATTTCAAATCTGTTAATTAGTATTACAAATTACAATTTTTATTGATAATATTTTTGTTTAAACTTATTATTTAATTATTCAAAATTGGTAATTTTTCTACTTAAATCATAGACATTCATAATCGCATTTATTTTTCGTATTTTCAGTTCCGCTTTTCAAATATATTTGGCGAATTAGTTTACAGTATTTACCTACCTATGTAAATTTGCCAATGCCATGGCCATATAGAAGTGTACGAAAACAAAAATGGCATTAATATTTATACTCTATAAAGTCATACGATCACACTTTAAACGTTTTTGAATAATTTTAATATCATTTTCAGCTTTCGACAAAGCTTCTTCAGCAAGAAATCATTTTTAGCTTTCTAAACAATTAGTCACAAATGCACACAGACGAAGACACCAATGTTATAGAGTAGCTTGCGCTACTTAATAAACCATTCAAAACGGATGTACTAAAGTAGCGTAAGTGTACCATTACTTATGTTACCTAACAGTTGTATAATGTTGTCAACTGATTTGCCAACTATTGTTGCCAAATGAATTGCCAATTATAGTTGACCCTGTTCTGACAAACTCTGATTGGATTAAGTTGATTCGTCGTCGAATTGTATAACAGACGTACGGACAGACAGATCGTTCCTATACAATAGCTTTTCCTACTAAATATTAAAGTCACCGATTGGCTCCATTTTCGAACATGACCGTTGTTGTGACCTTGAGATCACGTGTGAGAAGATTGAACGAATTGTGTTCATCCGTTCGTGAGTTATGGTGGTCACAGACGGACGGACGGACAGACGTAAACACCGTTCTTATATAGTTGCTTACGCTACTTAATAAAGAAAAGAGGTATAAATAAATGTTTTATCATGTCATTTGTGGTGCATGGTGCACTATTATTATTTAAGCGATCAATGCCATTATCGATTGATGCGGTTTCCAACAGCTGAACAGCTTGTATGCTTTAATGCACCACTTAAAGTGAACAGCCATCACAGGAACGATGATACGTTGACCATGAAAAAAAATACATGAATATAAGTTCATAGCAAACATTTTATTGCTCCAAATTTCACTGACAAATGTTGAATAAGAATGCTGCTGGAATAAAGTTTTTCTTCCCGGTGTCCTAGAAAAATTTCCCGGTGAATCTAAACCATTTCCCGATTTATTAGTCAGAAAAACCAATGGCAAAAATTTGCAAACTATGTTTTTCGCAATTTTTTCATCTTATTTTTTGCACGTGTTTTAAAATGGAAATTTTAGGCGAAGCCGATCCCGGTATCCTAGAATCCTAGATCCTGATGTATTCCCACGAGTGAATACGAAAATAATCAATAGTCGGGTTATAATGTACATACTAGCTGTATTCTATTACTGCCCTCAATATTTGTCCCATTTTCACAAACGTACTACTAACCCAGTTGCAAAATATATTAGGTCAGCGTTCATTGATTCTCATGGAAACTAGAGGGTCTAACAATACAATAGATATACAATACTATAGATAGGAAGATTGGGTATGGCGCGGGTCAGATCTTCTATACTCAATGTTGGGTGTCTCCAAAGAAGGCTGGGAAGCTGGGAAGAACCCTAATACTTGTCTTCCTACTGTTCCTATGTTGAATTCGTACATAAATGTGCGGTATATATTATTACAGAGTAGTTTACGAGAATTCGTGTCAAACAAAAGCAGAAGCTTTACAGATATCCATGTTCACGCAATGCAGCACCTAGCCTGTTGATTTCGTCCAGAGTTTGATCTTAAGAAATATTATAGAATCGCCTCTGAGTGAGGTGAGAGCAACAATTAGGCAAGAAAATATCACTATATATTTTTAAAGGTAAATGTCACGTAAATTAAAGTGAGTGCCGTGACGAATTAAATCAAGCCATTTATTTTCGAACCGATACAGTATTTCTTTTATTTATTTGCACACTACCAATGAGGAGTTAATAATGTAGTACATAACGGAATGGTTTCAAAAGTATTTTGCATTGAGCTGGACAATCATTGTTCATTTTTATCAGGACAACTCCTATCAGGGAGAGTTGTTTTAGTATCGGGAGAACAAAAACGCACAAATGGTAAATAAATTGTTTTTTAAGATGTGCTAATTCTATTATATTAAATTTTCAAATCAGCACGAACGTGTTTATTTTACTGTAAATTATTAAAATCAAACGAATTTAATTTGTTAATTTTCCTGACTGTTTAAATTTTCCATACAGGTATCAGAATTAACTTTAAAGGAAAAGCAACAGTTTGTTGGAAAGAGTATGAAAGAGTCAGTGTCCGGCGTCATTCGGAAACCAGAAAAGTTACTTATTCGGCTGTCGAAGAATATTTCAATTTTAATATTTCTCTACTAGGAAATGGTAATGTATTTTTGTGAATATAGAATACTATAACATATTTTATTACTTGTTGCTGCTGAAAGATTTTATTAACGCCACAATTGAAACTGAAGTGACGAGCTATTTATGCAAGGGTTTATCTGGACGGGAAAGTGCCTTGGCATTCCCTTCCAATTTTCCCAATTTACATTAGATGTTTTTCAATTTTTTAAAAATACAAGCCAAAAGTATCAAATTTGCATTCAAAGTATTGAAAAATCGGTAGTGTGAATTTAGAGAATCTTTGGTTGATTTTAGTTCAAATTTTGCACACAGTTTTTGCGCCACGCTAGAATATAAGCCATTATTATTGGAGATGTGC